>CM023611.1:13550777-13805777 GCA_013358685.1 Antennarius maculatus | reverse complement strand
AAGACAAGATCGTTTATGAAGAGAAATTAAGTCAGGATCCAGGGCGATCTTTAGTTGTAAAACGGTTCCAGGGTTCTATTTGGGAAGGTCATAAATGAGTGCTCATTATTACAGCGAGGAAACCACCTCTGACACCCTCTGTTTTTGTTACCAGGTCATGTTGGCAAACAGAATGGGATAATTAGTTAACAATATGTACTCAAAGAAAGTTCACTGTATTTGTCTTTTTTCCCAAAAAGAAATATCTTAGGTGGCAGAAAAATAAAAGCAGTGTTTTGAGTTTTCCCGGATGTGTCGAGGAAAAACACTTAGAGGGAGGCTTTGATCTTAGCTTTAATTAGCTCCTATTCCCCTCTAGTATTCCTTATTTCTGTATTTGCAGGAAAGCATATGAACAATGCTCACAACGAAGCCTCTTCTGCCGATATCAGCATTTTACTTAAGTTTCCCTCTTAAGTTGTGTTTTTTTTCCTCTTTACTTCTCAAAGTGTACCCTCTCTCCCACAAAATGTCACCACATGAAGGAACAGCAAAGAAAAGCTCATCTGTATTGCTGTCCTCCATGTCCATCACTCGCTCACTCTCTGTCCACGCCTGTAAGATATCCCTGATGTACTACAGAACCTGATAAATTTGTCTTGTGGATGTTTTTGAATCAATATTAATTTCAGGCCTTCCATGATGGCAAATCAATAGCAGCAACATTAAGAGGTTCCTTTGCACGTTGAGCACCTTATCTTTGCCAATGAATGGAGACATGATGAGAGGTGAGAGAGCATCCGTGGCGGTGCCAGCGGGGAGGCCCAAACTCACTCATTATCTCCCCTCAATTAGACCCTCTCGCTTTGCCACCCTGGGCCTCCACGATGCATGAGTACGTGTGTGTTTCCATTCGCCTTCACCCTGCTGAGCTCATCATGCAGGCAACTGAGAAGTGTTCCCACTGAAAATCTCTCTCACTGATCACTTGGACATAATTGGACAAGCCATCTTTTTTCTGTGTGTGAGTGTGTGTGTGTGTGTGTGTGTGTGTGTGTGTGTGTGCGTGTGTTTGTGTGTGTGTTAGTGTGAGAAGTGATTCACAGCTTTTTAAAGAGTTGTTAAACAAATACACAGAGAGTTGAGGTTGCGTGAGGCGGTGGTGCCGACCAAATGGCAGTTCTAGTCAGGTGGGTCACTCAATGCAACTGCAGGTCACCAATCCTACAACAATAGAACTGTACTTTCCTTGCCCATAAATGAGACATGGCTGAAAACAAATCTATCAGGAAAATAAACATGAAGTGCCATTTGGCTTTTTCAATCAAAAAACAAAGCAGCATCATTTTACGACCATGAATGTTTCTCACATCCATAACCTGGATGACTGAGAACCTACACAGACATGTTTCTCACAGTACACACTGAGTTCACTTTTGGTTTTACCACAGAACAGAGTCAGAAAATCTGCTGTGAACAATATTAATTGTATTTCAGCACTGTGCCTGACTTAGCAGTAGACTAGCAGTATTGCCATATTCCCCGCTACCATGGACTTTGATGTGCACACTGTTAACATAGCTAATAGAAATGCGTAGGGTAGCTCACTGCTGGTTGACACAGTTGCCTCAAAATAGTTCTGCTCAAGACCAGGGAGCTTTCTGTTGAGACCTGTCCTCCTTCCACGGGAAACTAAAATGCAAATAGATGAGTGCTTTCCCGTGAAAAATTGTCTCTCATTGTTTTGGTTGTGTGATGAACTGGCACCCTGTCTAGGGTGTCGTCTTCTTTCACTTATGCCATGGGATAGATTCCAGTCTCCATTTGACCCTACAGATGAATCCCAACACACTATAGAGTGGGTCAGCACACTGATTCAGATGCTCTACAGGACCAGTAGAGCATCCGAAGGAGCTCAGTTCATCTACTTGCCTGATGAGGAGGTGAATGTGTATGCCTCCTGGGCAATGGTGTAAAACAGATCAATGGTTCTGTTCTTCCGTGTGGGGCAGTTCACACACTGTACTGTTAGGGTCCAAGTGTCTAAGGTTCTAAAGTGTCTAAAGCTCTGTTCATCATCTCAGTTGACATGATGAACAGAGCCTCCGGGTGCCAGGTCCGGAGAGCAGAAGTGGTGGCACAGATGGTCTCAGGGTCTGCCCTGGGTGATGTGGAGGAGAAGCTGGTCAGTTTGACTTTAGCGTGGGGCTCGTTAACCATTAGCTATGCCTTGGAGAAGACGAACATTCTGGTCTCTCTGTAGTGCTACTCAGTCCTGCACAGGGCCGTCAGTTCATCCAACTTCTTGGGCAGTGAGTTGACGTTATGTTATGTTTTTGAATACAGAAAACATAAGAAAGGCTCCATCTGTCTCTGTGTTTAACATATAATATATACGGCCCTTTATGTGTTGCATCTTTACAATGAATTGGGTTGAATGAGTTGTTGACTTTATTTTATGATCATGTATTATCATTCTAAATTTAACAGTAACATTGAAAGACATTGTAAGCAACATTCTCTAGTTGTGCAGACTGGGCATGCATGGTTTGGAGCTCTAATGTATCCCAGCAGCCCTAGTGGTTCAATCGTTAGGTTGAGTGAGTGTGTGGATCACAGCAAAGGGACTCCAATCCAACATTTATGAGGCCTGTGTGAAATTCTCTGGCCTCACATAGTCCTTGAAGCACAGGTCATAAAACAGGAGGAGTTAGACACACTGCAGTTAGTGCTCTTGACAGGACATTACAGGCATGCATGCATTAAAACATTCACGTAAGAAAACAAATACAGACAGTCAATTGGGAAACGTCAGGGAGAGAGCTGAGCTCTAATGAATTTTGAAAGTTAAAGTTAGGTCTGTTTGTCTGTGTATGCATATTTATGTTTGTGTATCACACAGTTTTACAGAAAGCAGCGAGACAGCATTGGGAGATGGTAAGATGGACCGAGAGAAGAGAGAGAAGGGCAGCAGTGAATAAAATTGAGAAGCAGAAGTGTACATGTGATTAGCAAAGTCAGGAGGAGCTGCCGAAGTTTTGTCTCTCTGTCAGTAGCCCAGTCAATGGTCCCCGGGTGTGCCTTCCTACCCCCCAGAGGGCCTGTTGTTTAGGGTTGCAGAGCCACCTAGGCCTTGATGAATTTCTCCCCGTCAACAAATTAAGAGCTGCTATTGTTGCTGTGACAACAAGGCATCCCGGCCGCCGTGGGGAGCACCACTGAGACCAGTGACAGAACTCCAGAATTCTCCTAATCATCCCCAGCTGTCAGGAAGCACCTGGCCTGACACCTCTGCTTAAAACCTGTCTCCCAGGCATAAGATAATTACAAGTGCCAGCAGAGAAAGAGAGAGGAGGCAAGGAGAAGGAGAGCTGGCGAGAGAGGACAGAAAGAGAGAATTCTTTCTTATAAGTGGCTGTGTGAGGAACGGAGTGCAGGAGCTTTCTCAGACAAGTTGCCACTGAAGTAGAGGAAGTGTTCAAAGACAGAAGTGGAGTTGAGTGTGGGGAGGTGTCTGGGGTGTCTCCCGTCTTCCCTACAGAGAAGGCCTGGGAGGGGGTCCCTAGATAGCGCTATGGGGGACAGGTGAGGGACGGAGCTGTCACTGGCCCACATTCACATGCATTTGGAAGGCACAGACTGTTTGACTGGTCCAGTGGATTGCACCACATTTTGTGGCACAACGGTTTGTGAGGAATCTTTTTTTTTCATTATTATTTTAGAAAAGTTACACTAAAGTTATTAAAGCTCCAGTCTCTTGTATGTATAGTTGCAGGGGTAAATAGAGTGTTGGCTTGGAGGAAAGTGTGTACAGAGCTTACAAAACATAAACCTCAGTGCTGACATGCCAAACTGCCTCTCTAACAAAAAGACAGAACATGCTCATGTCACACCAGCCCTCTCTATTACCAGCCCTATTGCTAAGTTAGAAAATACTTGCCAAATCAAATGTACTCATCCACTGAGGGCACGCAACACACACATTTGCACACACACACACACACACACACACACACACACACACACACACACACACACACACACACACATACACACACACACACACACACACACACACACACACACACACACACACACACACACACACACACACACACACACATTCACACAGACGCTTACGTTTCATTACAACCTCTCATTCCTCTAGCAGCAGGGCCTTACTTCAGAATAACAGTCCTGTCATCCCATCCACAGGGGGCTAAATTATTCAAATGCTGTAATTCTTCCCTTCTTCCTTCTACCCACTCTCTCTCCCTTTCCAGCACTCTGCCACTCATAATTTGTCTTTTCATTGTTGCCAATTTAGAAGCAATCCCTCCTATTAATGATGCCAACTGTTCTAAATGGTGTCGGAGCTGAGAGAACGAAACGGGGGGGGGGGGGGGTGATGGGGGTAGTTGTCAGCGAGCGGAAGAGCGGTGCCTGTGTGGCAGAGACAATGCTCCAGATTTTACAAGCTGCTGTGCAGATATAAATGGAAGATATACTGACTTTTACGCATCTCGCTCTCCTGCCCTCCCACATGCTGTGATTGTTAAACAGGCTTTGTTTTATTAACAGTTTAAATGTACATATGTGCCTTTATTTGCCTGTCACTAGTAAGCATATTTTGCGAAATTAAGAAATATACCTACATCTGTTTCCTGTGCAGGGTCTACTTGCATGCATAAAACTCTGGAATATATATTCACAGCGAATCATTTAGATCATATACTTTTATGGCTGTGCCTTTGTATTGGCAAGTGGCAGGCTATCTAGAAACCACTTTCTTTTTGTATTGACTGAATGAATGAAAAGTACAATAAAACTGAATACATCGCTGAGGACATTGATGATACAGCAAAACAGCACTTAGAATATTGTTATTGTCCTTTTATGCACTCTCCTGAGACCACCTATACCTATAGAAATACAGTGAAAATCACATTCATGCAATAAATATTTGAAGTTCAGAAATAATTTATTCAAGCGCATCAATCGTGTTACGAAGAGGAGAAACAATGTCAATATTTTATCTCTGAGAATTTATGCAAAGACAGAGGCTCTACCTCCACCTCTCTGCTAAAGCTGAATCTGCATGTTTCCAACATGGTTATTTTCCTTAAATTGATTGTAAAAAGATGTTTTTTCATTAAATTTTGATCCTTTATCTTCAGAAGGGATACAAGAAAAAGTTCAAATATTTTGATGTTTATTCAACTTATATTAAGTAGGTTTGAAGTGACTGCCTGGACTTCACTAAATAAATCAAAAATAACTGTAAATAAATTACTTGTTGGCTGAAGGATATTGAATCAATGTGGAAACCTCATTAATGATTTTACACTAGACATCCACATTCATAATTCATCAGTAAAATATATCCTTATGTTGTTCTTTATAGCCCCATACACTCATTTTCAGTTTGTTTTACACATCTAGTAGATCATATTACATCCAAACTTTATTACCTTTATCTCCAAGTTATGTTTAATTATTTTTAGGCACTATCAGAAGTGATCGCAATCATAGGTAAAACAGAAACAGACGGAGGAGAAAGAGAGAGTGATAGAGAGAAAGAGAGAGAGGAAGAGAGAGAGAGAGAGAGACAGAGAGAGAGAGAGAGAGAGAGAGAAATAAATACTGTCTGGGAAAGAGGAGTAAGAGACAGAGAGAGCGAGAGAGTCCTGGTTAAGCTGCTACTATCTTAAATGAGGAATCCCATATGAAGGTCTGGATTAACCAAATTTAATCCCTCATCAAACAGACAATAACAGTTCAGTCTAATCCCCCCAATTCTCAGATTAGCAGCGCTCCTGCTCTCGTCTTGGCGGTGCAGTAGGGGCCGGGGCTGGCCCGTTGAGCTCCCCTCCACAATGACCTCTGGATGAGAACGGGTTTACAAGAAGTCTGAGCTTCATCGCAGCAGCTGCTGGTAAACAAAGTTTCACAGGACGAACTATATGAGCTATACGAGACATTCAGAAAGTGAAAGATTGAAATAGAGGACATCTGGGAGAGCTGCCTAAAATTTTGTTATCATTCATTTTCGCAGTAAGAGAGTAAGTGCTAATTTCAGTGCGAAAGTCCACACATACGTCTTTCAGTTGGCCTATATGCTTAGCAGGGAATTCAATAAAGATAGACCAGGAAAGGTGTTTCACTTCACTTGACTTTGAGGACCTTGATTGTTCTACAAATGCTGTAAATAGAGGTTTAGATAGGGGAATGTAATTACCTCTAAGAGTGAGTACCCTGGAGTAAACAAATATGTTCATCAAGCAAATAAAGGATTACTGAGTATTACTCACTTCACTCCTCAACCCATCTGATTCATCTGGGAAATGTGCAGCGCAACATAAGGCAAGAGGGTGAGAGAGATGGAGAGAAACAGAGAAAACAAGAACAGAGGGAATGAGCCAAAAGTGCTGACACCAGTTCTTCAGCACTGGATGATTCGTTTCTGAAGATAAAACATAAATAGGCGAGTGTTTGTTGGGAATATGTATGGCTCATTTATGTTTTTCTTTGAAAATTTAGAAGTGCTTTTCCAGAAAAATCTGACGTTTATTTGAATTTTTAAATATTTTATAATGCTGGTGATACGGACTCATAAGATCTGACCACATGAAAAGGCTCATTAGGGAATGAACCAAAAAGTCAGGCCTCACATCGGGGTCCTCCAAACTAGTTTCTTTTTTGCTGATGGAGTCATGCTCCACAAGTTTAAGTACATTGCTAAAATTTTGATGTAAACCTCTGTTGACTTTTCTTATTGTCTGTTGATTGTGTGAATGCTGAGCATAAGTTTCTCTCTTCATTAAGGTAATTGTGATTGAAGAGTGGCCTGTTTTCTGTAGCCTTGAGGCAGAAAACATGTTTTTGCAGAGCTAGTTTGGCTCTACTCAAACCTGAGACACTGCAGGCACCAGGGGACATTGTGTGTGTGTGTGTGTGTGTGTGTGTGTGTGTGCGCGCACGTGTGTGTGTGTGTGTGTGCGCGCACGTGTGTGTGTGTGTGTGTGTGTGTGTGCGCGCGCACGCGCGTGTGTGTGTGTGTGTGTGATGTTTGCTGACTTATGAAGACCTTGCATATTAAGCTAAAGATACACAGAGACACCTGTGTCGACAAGCCAGTGTACCTGATTGTTGGAGGTGAAGATGGGACATGACAGCCTGTCTGAAAGCTTTTTAAAGACCCAGGAATCCTGTAACTTATTAGGATAAGGTCAAACGCTGATGTGTACTTTATTTGATAGTCGTTAAAAGAAGTTCACTACATCTCATATCTTTCATCACTAAAATGTACTCCGGTGTGTGTTACATTGGCAAGAATCCCTCAGAACAAAACTTCTATTTATATTAGATATTCAAAATCATAAATGCAACCACAGACATGTTCATGCCACTCTTATCCCTTTCCATTACCCTAGATAATTATATTTACCTTGAACAATTGTGTGCTTTGTAGCTTTCAATCACTTTAGTGCTTTCTACCAGTAATATTCCTTTTATTATTAGAGGCAGCTGTGGTAGCCACAATAATAACTGTGGAAATAGTCTTTCATAAATTGTCCTTTTGTGTGTGTCTGCCTGTGTGTGCGTGTATGTGTGTGTGTGTGCGTACGTGCATTCTTTGGAGCAGGACCAGCGCAGTATGGAGCTAATGTTGTACTGCTGCCAAAAACAGTAAAACTGCCTCCACTGATATCAGTTATTAATATTTAACTGTCCACTATTAAAGTTTAAGGTGGTTGAGATGGAGCTAGGAGAAGAAGAGGCTACTTCATGATCACCGGCCATACAACACTGTAAACAAGTTCACTAAAGCCCCTGACAGTGTAACAGTGTGGATTTAAGGGGCATGAGGATGTTCTGTGTGTAGATGCTGTGTGTCTGTTTGTGTGTGAGTAGAAGACAGTGGATGTGATAAATGTCTTTATTACTGCATGAGAGTGATTCTGTTATATACATTGAAAAAAGTAACAGCATGTCAAGCAAAGGATTTTAAGCATTGTTGTGAACCAACAACCAACATGAACAACATGCATTTATATCATAAGACAAATTAACAGATGTGGTAGGCCAGTGCTGCACTTCTCAGGTGTCACATTTATTATCCATAGACATCACAGTGCAGTGAAAAGCCTTGTCTAATTTCCATTGTCATAAAACTCCTATATGTTTACTTTTATTTGTTGCTATAAAGCTGCAGTAGAAAACTAATAAAAGTGCCATATGGTTTATCGTGTTTTACATCCATGCAGACTTAAATGCATGGCTTCACATGAAAATATACCTTAGAATGTAATGAGGTTTGTGCCTCACACATGGGACATTTGTGTTGTTAATGAGTTATTAAATCGATCTAACTCTTCGATTGATTTTATATTTGGAGAGTAAACTGAGTACAATGAACTTTAAGGAAGTAGGAATAACAAACACCTTGTAATACTCGTTACCTCCACCGCTGCACACTTTCTTCTCATCCAAAAAGCCCATTGTGTGACCTCCCCTTGTCGTTATGAGGTAAACAAGTCAAACCAAGGTTAAAGCAGGAAGAAATCCAGTGTGAGATTCAGCGATGTTCCAACTCCCTCATAAAGAGGTTCTAAAAAAGAATAGGCTGGCTGGCTAAAAGTGAGCATGAAAAATACCCCACCTCCGCACTGCCCCATATCATCCATTATGTGTGGTGATTATGAGAATAGAACTGCCTTATGGGTAGCCACAGTTCCAGGGAACAATAGCTCACTGTCAGGTTGTGTTTTAGTTGTAGGATGACCAGCTTTATTACAGCCTGATTATTGAAGCCTCTCTGAAGTTTCATCAGCCATCAATATTCCGGTTGCTTCACTGAACTACTGGATCAGTCAGTTAGCTGCTTCAATTTACATTCAGATGAACGAAGCAACAGTTTTGCCACGCACATTTTCTAAGAGATCACAACCGCAATAGATGTGGCTTGCATGCAACTGGATCACACGCCCACTTCTCCCACTTGTCAATAAAAACAAAAAAACCCCATCTTTTCTTAAACTACTTGATGTGGCAGTGCTTCTCATACAGAATGTATTACAGAATGTATTCATGGAATAACAATATGCTTCCTGCAAAAATAACAAGAGAACCAAAACCTTTGGCAAAATCAGTCTTTTAATGAAATTTGCATGAATGCAAATACAAGCCGGTTCTGTGAGTAATTCTGCATAGGAATTAAACTAAGTTGGTTTATCTTAATAGCTGATCTCAGCCAAGTAGGGCTGGTATTAAGTCTGCCAGTCGCAGCACAGCACTCAACACAATCACAGCTTTGCCTTCTCTAGCGTAGCTTACTCCAGTGACCAGCAAAAAATTAACTTGTGCATGGACGTGCATTCGCTGTCATTCTCTCTCTCTCTCTCTCTCTCTCTCTCTCTCCTCGTATGTCTCTGTCTGTGTGTCTCTCTCTCTCTCTCACACCAACACACACACACACACACCTACACACACACACACACACACACACACACACACACACACACGCACACACACACACACACACACACACACCTGCACATATACGATCCAACACACACGCCTCAATGCATTCCAATATGACATTTCTCCATTGATATTATGTATGTAATTATACCGAGTTGATTATTGAGGCAGTTTTGCGTGTGAAATCCCACCTACATGTCTAAATATGCAAAAGTGTTTAGCTTTTTGACATTCATCAGAAGGCACATATTTATTAAAGAATACATCACAAAAACACAGTAGAGTATACTGATACTTTTTAAATCATGGAAACTGGAATCAAAATAATTAAAGTGAGAATTGTTATTAAGTGTTTCTCGTGTTTTGATTTTTATTGTTTAAATTTAATGGAGAATTAATCTAGTAATTTTAATTACGGTATATAATTTTTTTTACTGCTCAACTTGTGGAAAATGAAACAGTTGGAGGTGTATGTTTGTGTATGTTTGTGTTTGTTTGTGTGAGTCTGTGCGTGCCTGTGTGTCTGTGTGTGTGTGTGTGTGTGTGTGCGTGCGTGCGTGCGTGAGTGTGTGTGTGTGTGTGTGTGTGTGTGTGAGTGTGTGTGCATGTGTGTGTGTGTGTGTGTACAGCTTTACCTGACATAATAACTGACAGAGGAGGGGTCTTTGTGGGCAGAAAGCACTTCATTATCAAGCCCTTTGGATTAGAGAAGATTAGTATATTATATAGATACTCAGAAGAGACTAATGCTTCACTAATTAATGAATCATTATATTGAGATCACAGCTTGTGGTCTACGACTACGTGGGTTTTCAAAGTGGGGTTCAAAGCTCAGTGGTCTTTTAGGAAAAAGGTAACATGATAACAAACTGCATGACTTCAGTCAATGACTTTTTTACCTTCCTTTAGCAAAACAAATAAAAGCAATGCTTTCATTCAAGATTCTTCCACATTCTTCATCTGTGTGGTCTGCGATGCGTTAATGTTTGGGAGCCAGTGGTCTATGATTTTTTTTGCATGTCAATACACATTCATTTCTATTTTATTATTAATTAAGTCTCCAGCATAGCTTCTCAACACTTTTCTGTTGTTCAGACAGATCATTCTTTCCAGTTTATTCACTGTGTCTCTCCCTCTGGTCCAACGAAGAGGATCTCTGTGCTGAACTGAATTGTCACAATTGTTACTTTTGCAGGACCATTGTGTTTTTGGTTTATAGCTCCTAGTGTTAAAGAGAAATCACTGATCCCTTCACTCTATTCCAGCACAAAGTGACTTGGAATAACTGCCAGTGATAACTAGTAATTACATCCATTTAAAATGTGCATTATTTTACCCTTGCATTGAATAAACCAGTGAGGCAGAAAATTGTCCAGTTTTATCCTCTCTCTCATAAACACACATTACCAAAAGGTAGCACTTATTTTTGACAGGTTTTATCACTTGAGTGAGGCTAAACAGTCTGAAGGAGTTTCCATTTTAAATGTCACTGTGACCAACGGACAGACAGACACGGACTCGCAGTGGTGCCCCGGGCCAAAATTAATCTCTGTAGTTCACTGCTGTGACTCTTACCCTGAGCCATTGAACTCTGATAGAGGATTCATCTTTTCAACCCAGACTAAAGCATTTTGACAAAAAATTTAATATTTTGTCCATTCCACAAAGACGACATGATTTCCTGGGTGGAAATACATTTGAATGGACATGTGCACTCTATTCACCGAGGGAACTTTCTCTTAATACCGGTCCAGCTCTGTTAATGTATGTGTAGACTCATTGTACGCACGTGGCACAAAGAGTGATAGGAGTCTTTAGAAAAGAGCGAAGCTCTCCACAGATTAGACTCCATTAGCATTTAAGGTACTGTCATAAATTCCACCCAAAGTGGAGGGAAGAGGCAGGACAAATGAAGTAGGATTAATAGGGACCCTGGCCTGACCGATAGTGAGGATTGGGAAGCAAGGTCACCTTGGGATAAAGGGGCAGGGTAGCAAGTATGAGGACTGGTAAAGGAAAAGGTAAGGATGGATTTAGACATACCAGACAGACATTTGAAATACAGCACTGTACATTTGATCAGGAAAAGGTAAAAGGTGATTGAAGAATATGTGAGATTAGCGTGTTTAAGAAAAGAAACAGATGTTGAAAATCTGTGACCTTCCCTTCAGCTGACCTCCACAGACATAATGAGGTCAATGTACAGAGACAGATAACGGCTATGTGTGTGGTGGAATCCAGGTGGGTGTGCTAATGTGTTAAAAAAAACCCATATAATACTTTTTCTTTTTTCCAACACTGTAGAATTAAGGAAATAAAAGACGTTTTTTTGGCTATGATCTTTGATAGAAGGAAATTGCATTTCAATAACTTCAATAATGGAATTATACTTACCTGTATCAGACGTAACACAGGAACCTCAGAGACAACACCCAGATCAGATACAAGTAATTTTACTTAACTGACCTTCAACAACTACCTTCCACCGTATGTACATTTCTACAAAAAGTTGTCTCTGGAATCCTGACATGAAAATAGTTTATCTGAAGATTTATAGTTAGGAGTTACAGTGCATAGCAGCAGAGGTGAAACCTTTGAAGGACTTTCTAATTGCATCAGACAGGTAACTTGTATGAAGCAAATAAGGTGACTCACGCAACTTATAACAAAGCTGGAGTTGCAGAAGTTGAAAAATGTTAAATTAGGTGACAAATTTGCATGGCACTGTGAAGTGACAGTCCAGACTCTACACATATCTGGACATCAGTAGAATGTTAATGCAGAAGTGTTAGACAAGCTCATCATACCTGACACCCATAGGTGTTGGTGTGTCTCCTGATATGGTTGTGATCCTGGGCATGGCAACATGTTTTTCTAAACATCCAACTTCCTCAATATACATAAGGCAGCGAATGTATTTTAACTAGGGCGGCACGGTGGCGCAGTGGGTAGCGCTGTTGCCGCACAGCAATGTGGTTCAAAGGCTCGAGTCCCGCTCTGTGTGGCGTTTGCATGTTCTCCCCATGTCTGCATGGGTTCTGTCCGGGTTCTCCGGCTTCCTACCACCTCCGAAAAAACCATGTGCTTCAGGTTAATTGGCCGGCTTCAAAGTGTCCGTAGTGTGTGAGTGTGTGCGTGCGTGTTTGTATGTTTCTGTATGGCTCTGCGGTGCACTGGCGTCACGGCCGGAGTTTCCCCCTCTTCACGCTCCAAGACAGCTGGGATAGGCTCCAGCTCCCTGCAACCTGCGCAAGCGGATGAAGCTGTCAGAAAAATTGAATGAAATTAATGTATTTTAACTAAACATCAGGCATGTCTTTTGAAAGACGTTAAAAAAAAACAAATACCTTTAATGTTCTGTTTCTTAACTCAGGCAATACTAGAGTTATTGTGCTGAACCCCTAGTATCTCAGAACGACATCATCCAAAGATGTGACTACTCTGGACAGCATTACATTGGCTTCCAGCACCACCATGAGGAATCTGGGAAGTACCTTTATTACGGATATCCCTTAACTCACAGTAAACAAAATTTTCAAGAATTGCTGGAAGAAAATAACTTAAACTCTGTATAAGAACAATGCATGAATTTAGTTTTGCTTCTGTAATATCAGACTGTCACTGTGACTCTCAATGTAAAGGCTACAGTATAATTCTTGTTGACCGGGCCATATACAACCATATATTTCTTACTAATTGACATTCACTCTCCTGTCAAAACAAGAAACTAGAGAACTGTAGACTCCAGCTTACCATTCTATGTCTGACATTCAAATGCTGCATACTCATTTTGTTTTCATTAAAATGTGGTTGTATGAAAACATTTTAGAAGTAGTGCATTGACGTCTGGCATAGCTTCTTAAAATACCAAGATGTGTGGTGAAGGAAAAAAGCTCTAAAGCAGTGAAAACACCTGTAACATTTGCATGATTACCCTGATGCAAGCAGTAACATGTTGGTCTGTTGATAAAGTTGTTCCTGATACCACAAGTACTGCATGAAAACATAGCAGCAATTTAACTATAGCCTACTGGCTAACATCATTCTGTACAGACTGTAATCCCAGTAAGACCCCCAGCAGCGGGTTGTGTGTTTACATTAATAATGACTGGTGTGTGAATTCTTCATTTGTTATTTTTCTTGATGCTACTGTTCAGTGCAAGCCATTTTAATTACTGAAGGAATTCACCACTGTTTACTGTATTTGCACCCCACTGCTAATGCTAATGAGGAACTGTGTGAGATCTGCATTACCATTTACAACTAACAAACAGCCTGTCCTAATGGGTATTCCATCATAGCTGGGGTCATTTTAAAGACAGTACTGTACTGGACCAATATTATTACCTTTTTTCTATCTTTAGGACTACCTGTATTTAGCATTACAAGTTCCTCAAGATTCAAACATTTGTAGATACGAACAACCTTGCGTAGCCATGTCTGTCTACTGTAGTTACCCTTTCTGCCGCAACACACGCTGAGCAGTGTAAGATTAACACCCAAAGATTAAGATTTCACATGTAATGTCAAAATAACTGAGGCAAATATAATACTAACTGGGGAGTTTGGTGTTAGACTTTATGTGGCTTTCCTGTTGACGCGTCATCTGCAGTATTTCATCCTTTCACAAACATCGACACTGGAAATTTGGGTCAGGTTGAAAGTTAGTGCCAGCAATGCAGACTATAGGCTTCCTGTAAGAAAAGTCTGTCACAACCTGCCTGTTAGTTCATATTTTGTTTAAACTATTGATGTTGTTGTCCCCCTGTAGGAGCTACTGTAAATGATGTAGGAACCAATGTTGGCTGAGTTAGGTTTCTGTCCGGAAGCATTAACTGCTGAACTTTGAATTCAATTTGATGTTGGTCGAGTTAACTCAGAAATTTAATGGAAATAAAACAGAGTAATCGAGCATAATGTGTCATGTTGGACTTTTGATTAGAAGGAAGCGTATCAGTGCGTCATTCGCATAAGTGTGGTGGAATACCACACTGACTTAGCTTAGCCTCTACACCCTCTGAGGATAAAATTCATTCAGCAGAGGTAGAGATGTAAATGTACATTATGGTAATACAGTATTTTATTTTATTTCTGAGTTGTATTATGTCCTGTAATTGTTTCTGGTAAGTCTGAGGGAATGGTACTTTCATATTTAGGTCTGTTGTATAGGACTAGGTTTTGATATCCCTCAATAGATATAGTACTTAAAGGACCGATGAGAGTTCAAGTGGAGTTCAAGTGAGTGATGGCATCCTTCGGGTTGTCAAGTGTGCGCCCTCTTTCACTGATGTTTCGCTGATTAACCCACGACACCTCCAGAGGGTTCAGCAGTATTCCCAGTGTCCCAGGTTCACTCCCTAGATGCCATCAGCTCACTTGAAGGCCCAGGTCGGATCTTTTCTTTTCGTCCACAGCCACTGGCTCCCCTTCTCAGCAGCCTTAGAGAGGTCCTTGACTGCCTGCCTGTGGGCCTTCCCTTGCACTGCCATCTCCCTGAGTAGCCTGAATGTTGAGGTGGCTACAAACCCTCTGCAGCCTACCTCCACTGGACGTACCATCGCTTTCCAGCCTTGTTGTTGAGCATCTGCAGTGAGGTCAGCTTAACTCAGCTTCTTCCGCTCATAGGCCTCCTCCACTGCACCCTCCCAGGGCACTGTGAGCTCTATGATGTAGATGAGCTTGAGCGAGGGTGTTCACAGAACAAGGTCCGGACGCAGGTTGGTGGATGCTATCTCAGGTGGGAAGCAGAGTTTTTTGTCCCGGTCTGCCAGCAGCTTCCACTCTTGTGCTCTGCCCAGCTGTCCAGCATCAGCTCTTCAGGTGGTGTTGCTGGCCTGTCCCACTCTGCATCCCACCAAAATGTGCCTCAGTGTTGCCAGACTTGGATATAGCGGGCATCTGGGGTCTTCATCATACCACTAGCTTAGGTTTGCAAGAGAGGACAACACATCATAGGCAGCCTTGATGGTAAAGCTCGCCCTGAATGTCTCTATCTCCCACAGATCTTTCCAGGAGATCTTTCTTATCTCCACCCCTTCCCATGCCATCCACTGTCCTTGCTTTCCCTGCACCACAGCTTGTGCGCGCCTTGCTGCTTCCTCTTCCCGCCGTACCTCCTTGTTCCAGGCTGGTGTACTGGCCCCAAGACCAAGACCACTCCTCCCCTCCTGAACTCGGCCCACAATGTCCCTGTGTCTGAGTGCTGCCTTTGCCTGCTCAGTTACAACCAATGGGGTCCATTTCCTTCCGGCGGCCAGGATGAGTACTGCTTGGGCTATAAATGGATCGCTTGAATCCAGTAGCATCATCTTAAGTCGGACCTTGGCACACTTGTACTCCTCTGCCAGACTGGAAATGGGCAGATGTAACATTCCTTTGCTGCAGAGCCAGTGCTGCTCAGGCACCTGGGAAGGCCAAGCCACTTCCTTGCACATGAGCTAACCGGTCTCTCCAGCTTTTCAGCCTTTAACAGCAGAACTTCATCGAGGGTTAGTGGCCACAGAAGACATGGAGTAGCCCATACTCCATGCTCCAGAGCTTCAGCTTGCCCGGAAGCAGTGTTCTGTCAATGTTCTCCAGGCCACCGGCTACCTCCTTCCTAAGTTGCTTCACCTGCTCTTAGTCTTTGAAGGAAATATCATACCAGCGGCCTAGGCTCTTTACAGGCTTCTCGGAGACCGTTGGAATGGGTTCCTCACCAATGTGGAAGCGGTGGTTAGACTCTCCATTGTCAAGCTTCCCCTTGACAATGGAGAAGCTCCTGGACTTGCCCGGCTTGATATTCATGTGAGCCAACTCGATGTTGTCCTGGAGCTTTCCCAGCAGCCATACTGTGCAAGCCTTGGTCGTGGTCAATGTTGTGAGGTCATCCATATAGGCCCTGACTGGCGGCAGCTTCAGCCCAGATTTTATTTGCTGTCCGCAAACCACCCATCGAGAAGCCCGTATGATGACCTCCATGGCTAGGGTGAAAGCCAGAGGAGAGATCGTGCATCCGGCCATGATTCCCAATTCCAGATGTTGCCACGCCGTTGTGTACTCTGATGTTGTCACACAACTTTCATCAGCATCCAGAAGAATTGTAGGACATCTGGTGTGTTTTTGTAGAGCCTGTATGGGACTCCATTGGGGCCTGGAGCTGATGCGGGGATTGCTGTACGCACGGTTTTGTCCACTTCGCTCCACCTAGGTGGACTGACTTGTAGTTCGTACTCTGGTGGACTGAGTGGTGGCATGTCAGGTGGAAGTGCAAACTCTTCCTGGTGTCAGTCATCTGTACAGGACTTTCTCAGATGTTCTTCCAGGTTGACCTTTGACACTGACTCTTCACAAATTTGAAGTGGTCTTTGTAGAAGCATGTTCTTGCTTGCTCCTTCCTCCTGCGCTTCTTCAGGAGGTTTTCCGCTCTCCACAGTGTTGCAAGCCTGCTCTGGATCTCTTCTTGGAGCAGGTTTATTACCTCCCTCTCCTCCTCTGTGGCCTTCAGCCATTGCTTTTTCAGCTGAATCCTCTCCTTGACCAGGCGGACTATTTCTATCTGCCTTCTGGACTTCATGGGAATTGATGGAGTAGACCGCTCACCGTTGGCCACTCCAAATTGTTCTGCTTCATAGGCTTCTTCATAGAGTAGTAATGGCATTTAAATGACCTACAATGGTGATTATAGATTTAAATTTAATAATCACCTATGAACAATTCATCTTACGAACAGCGTGTCAGAACCAATTGTGTTTGTAGGTTGAAGACCACCTGTACACAAGAGAAACTGTAGTACATTTTACAAAATAAAAAGTGTAGACATTTTTATTTCTTCAACCAATTGAAAAATAATATAAAATATACCAGTTCCATTCATGGCTCCTGATGGTTGGGAAATCAACATCCGTGTCCTATTGAATACATTTTCCTGTTTCCAGTGTCAGACATATAGTCATATATATGAGAGAAAAATTGTAAGATTTAAAGCTAACAAGAGCTGGCTCATCCAAATTAGCACCTTTCATAAACAAAATTTAATTTCATGTTTTGCTGAAGCTACTCATACCAAAGATGTGACATTTATGCTTTTATTGTTTGTCATTCTTTATTAAAAAAATGAATTGCTCAAAAAGTCATTAAACAATGCCTTTTGATTTCTGTTTCCTATTTCCTGGCTTCTTGAAAATGCGCAAAATGGAAAGCAAATACAGCAGTAGACACTTATCAGCAACACATCTTGTGCATACAACATTGATTTGACAAGCTATGGATACACTTCACAAGGTGTGTACCAATCATTTTTCAAGATAAAGAATGAGTAGCAAAAGAAAATTGATTTTGAGAGGCTGCACCCAAAACCACAGTGTGATCGGATGCTGAATCACCAAGCTGCAGTAGACTTGTAAAAAAGTTTCCTCATCATCCAATCTACAGCTTGAACTGACTCTTAGCTAGCCGGAGGTGAGGGTGAATCTCTGCTGTTATGCAGCTTAACTCACAACCCTTACAGTTGCAGGGACAAGGTGACTTACCAGTAATCTATAAGAACAAGGAGCCAGGCAGGTGCCCTGGGCTTTAATTAGATCTCCGATACTCCAGGTCCCAACCCAGTTCCTGCCTCGGCCTGAGATTGGCACTTGTTGGCGCCACCTAGAGAAGAGTTACATCACAAATTATTTTAGACAGCTGCTTTGACATCCACCTAAAAACCACCTTTCCTTTAAAGGTGGTGGAGGATAGTAGACATCAATGTCTCCTCACATTCATCCTTGGAGAAAGTGAGAGAGAGTGAAGGAAGGAGAGGAAAAGAGAGATCTATCTGTCAGAACTTAAGGAGTTTTCTAACAGTACATTGACCTTGAGTTCTAGCTATTGATTTCCAGTAACGCCTCTCAAACAGCATTGCGAACCCTGCCGAGCACTGTGGGACCCTGATTGGGAGCAGATTTCCCAAATTCCGATAGCGTGCCACCTGCCCAGGATGATGGATAGTCCTCCTGTATCCCATCAATCCTCACCTGCTGCCGAGGAGGTGACACCTGGGCCAGATTTATCATCATATACGACATCAAGCCAAGCGGCCAATCAGATTGTGGCATACTAAACTGAAGCCCCTCCCTCCCGGAGGGCTCCATTATGTTTAGAAACAGATTTATTCCTGCATGTGACAAGAGGAGGGGAGATGAGGAGGGAGAGGAAAGGGCAGAGCGAACACCCTGCAATACAGACAGGGTTAAAATAATTATGTTTAAAGGGTTAATACCACAATCACTTTTTAAAAGTTATGTGTCACACAACAGGATTGGAATAAAAATGAAGAAAAGCCAACTTATGAAGACATTTAGTTTTGTTGTAAACCTCTTTAGTACAACATTTTTCATCACTAGATGCATTAATATTTTCTAATTATGACGATGATGAATGTAATCTGAATACCGATTTCTAAATGCTTTTTTCAAATTATTGTTTTGCATCAAAAAAGACTGATGTACTGACATAGTTTTGTTTACTTTGGTAAGCTTGAGTGTTCAGATGACACTCATATGATCTCATGATGAACTGGTCTAATTCCATCTCTGTTAAACAATAGTGGGAGCAGAATAGGTGATCACAGTACCATGAATGTGTTAATCTAATTAATATCCTTCTCTTCCCGCCATTGATTTTACGACTAGTTAAAAACCTTATGCTTACTTTATGGTCAGTAGAAGCCGATTGTGAGCAACCTTCTTCACTCCATTTTCTCTCTCTGCCAGTGGTTGACCATTCAAAATATTATGAGCCTCCAGTGGAGTTTAGGTTTCAACCAACTCAGAAAAGCTACTGTGCATCTGGATCAACCAACTTCTTAAAAATGATACAGAATGAGATCTGACATCTGTGATAAAGGTATCATATAACTACGCACATTCATTTCTACAATTAAACTACTATCTCAATCACCAA
This sequence comes from Antennarius maculatus, assembly GCA_013358685.1. NCBI lineage: Eukaryota > Metazoa > Chordata > Actinopteri > Lophiiformes > Antennariidae > Antennarius > Antennarius maculatus. The sequence continues at coordinate 13,786,391 of CM023611.1, read as the reverse complement.
AAAGCCTTTCTTTGCCCTCTTCTGTTCAACAAACCCCCTCCTATTTTTCCATCCTTCCCCTCCCTTTCACTTGGCAGAGCTACAGCGATTTCTCCGAGGCTCACCAGGCACAGTGCTTTAGCCCTGTGTAATCCTGCCAACCCTATTTCATTAGCCACGCGGACTAAAGAGCTTAACGACACAGTCCCATTGCAGTAGAGGGAGGGAGAAAAAAAAACTCAACACAAATTCCTCAGAATACATGGCTGTTCAGGCAGCTTTCTCTCTGCCCTTTCTCTCCACATGCCTTGCCATACCTCTCCCTCTGCCTCTCCATCTCCATCTTGCAAAGGAGCCCAGAATGGATTAGAGATGGCATCAATGGGATGAGACGTATTACCAATCGATTTGGAGGGAATGTGGCATTGTTCTTGTGAGTGGAAAACTTTGGATGTAGCCAATGTGCTGAAGCCAAATACAGCTACAGGAGCGACTCCAACTCTCTGTCTCTATTGCTCTCTCTTGTCTCATTTTCTCCAACTGCTGCTTCCATTTAATCACTAGAGTCACAGAGGACTGTTTTGTAGTTCATCTGTTTTGTTTTGACAAAAAAAAAAAAAAACATGTCGGGTTTAAGAGGCTGCAAAGTAGCTTTGTACGGATCTATGGAGAAAGGAGGATAAACAAGCAGATTGGGAGAAACCTGATCAGTGTTAATGGTGATGGTTTCGGCTTTGGTCTTCTGCTGGTGCCTTCTGCCTGACAGCCTCTACTGATTAGACAACAGTGAAAAAGGAAAACAGGAGAGGCTTACACTTTAATTTTCCTCTTCACACCTTATGAGAAAATGTCAGTTTATTTCTGCAATGACACATCCTGCATAAACTTTACAACACATGAACACTCTTATAGTTATTAATCTACTTCACCCGCTTGCAGTTGATCGTACTGAAAAGACAGGGTCAGAACCAGAGATTCAGATTATTGATTATTTACTGGATATTAGCCCAAGACTAGTGGGACTAACTGGGGCCTTGGATGTGGATGTAGGGGGATTCCTGGCCAGGGCTTGCCTGTCAGCTAAGGGCATAAGGTGTGGGGGACAGGGGCAGGGGCTGCTGCCATATTTCTTCATGAGGATGACAGTGACAGAGGAGCGACAAAACGAATGGCCTGTCAAAAGAAATGAGAACGAATAGTTCCTGTGTTCCAAGGCAGAGGACGCTTCAAGCATCAAGGGCGGTTTGTTTGGAGGCAGGAACCAGGTTCAAATTTGCAACTAGCACGATGGCTAGCAACAGTGAATCCTGAGTACAACAGAATACATTCATGCCACCAATGAAGATGGATAATTAGTATTATATGAAGAGTATGTTACATTGAGAGGCTCCTTGTTTTTGTTAGTAAACCTCATTTGCACTGAGCTTACCCATATGTCAGAGATAGTTAAAAGCTCTATAGGTGTTTTTATTTATTCTCCTTCTCAATGCACATCACCTTTCATTTTTGTATTAAACAGAACAAGACCTGTGTGTCCATCTTTCCACTGGCACAGAGTTACATTTGATTGAACTTTGATGTCTCCTCCGAGAACTGCCACCTTATCGTGGTGGGGGAGTTTGAGTACCCGAATGATCCCAAGAGCTATGTTGCCAGGGGCAACGCTCCTGCTAGGGTCTCCCTTGGCAAACAGGTCCTGGGTGGCGGGCCAGACGAAGAGCAGCACAAAAACCCCTATGATGAGTACAAAATCAAGGACCGTGACGTCATCCGGTATGGCGCAACCGGGGCCCCACCCTGGAGCCAGGCATGGGGTTGGGGCTCGTATGCGAGCGCCTGGTGGCCGGGCCTCTGCCCACGGGGTCTGGCCGGGCTCAGCCCGAAAGGATGACATGGGCCCAACCTCTGGTGGATTCACCACCCACCGAGGAAACCGTAGGGGACAGGTGCAGTGTGGATTGGGTGGCAGTCGTCAGCATGGGGCTCGATGGCCCAATCCCCAGACAAAGAGTCTAGCTCTAGGGACATGGAATGTCACCTCGCTGGGGGGAAAGGAGCCAGAGCTTGTGAGGGAGGTTGAGAGGTACCGACTAGATATAGTCGGGCTCACCTCCACCCACAGCTTGGGCTCTGGAACCCAAACCCTTGGTGTGGTCCTGCTTGTGGCCCCACAGCTCAGCTGTCATATGTTGGAGTTCACTCCGGTGAACGAGAGGGTCGCGTCCCTGCGCCTTCGGGTTGGGACAGGAGTCTCACTGTCGTTTCGGCCTATGGGCCAAATGACAGTGCGGAATACCCGGCCTTCTTGGAGTCCCTGGCAGGAGTACTGAATAGTGCTGCAACTGGGGACTCCATTGTTCTCCTTGGGGACTTCAACGCTCACGTGGGCAATGACAGTGAGACCTGGAAAGGGGTGATTGGGATGAACGGCCTCCCCGATCTGAACACGAGTGGTGTGCTGTTATTGGACTTCTGTGCTAGTCACAGTTTGTCCATAACGAACACCTTGTTCAGCCTCAGGGATGTCCACAAGTGCACATGGCACCAGGACACTCTAGGCCGGAGTTCGATGATTGACTTAGTTGTTGTATCATCAGACCTCCGACCGCTTGTGTTGAACACTCGGGTGAAGAGAGGGGCAGAGCTGTCAACTGATCACCACGTGGTGGTGAGTTGGATCCACTGGCCGAGCAGGAGGCTGGACAGACTCGGCAGGCCAAAACGTGTTTTGAGAGTCTGCTGGGAACGTCTGGCAGAACCCTCTGTCAGTGAGGTCTTCAGCTCCCACCTCCGGGAGAGCTTCTCCCAGATCCCGCAGGAGGCTGGGGACTTTGAGTCAGAGTGGACCATGTTCTCCGCCTCCATTGTCGAAGCGGCTGCTCGGATCTGTGGTCACAAGGTCTCTGGTGCCTGTTGCAGTGGTAACCCCCGAACCCGGTGGTGGACACCGGAAGTAAGGGATGCCGTCAAGCTGAAGAAGGAGTCCTATCAAGTCTTGTTGAATTGTAGGACTCTGGAGGCAGCTGACAGGTACAGGCAGGCCAGGCATACTGCGGCTCGAGCAGTAGCGGAGGCAAAAACTCGGGTCTGGGAGGAGTTCGGAGAGGCCATGGAGGAAGACTATCGGTCAACCTCGAAGAAATTCTGGTAAACCATTTGGCGCCTCAGGAGGGGAAAGCGGTGCACAGCCTCGACTGAAGATATTGTCGAGCGGTGAAAAGAATACTTCAAGGATCTTCTCAATCCCGCTGCCATGTCTTACACAGAGGAAGCAGAGGCTGAGGTCTTCGAGGTGGACTCGTCCATCACCCAAGCTGAAGTCACCAAGGTGGTTGCCAAACTCCTTGGTGGCAAAGCACCAGGGGTGGATGAGATTCGCCCTGAGTACCTCCAGTCTCTGGATGTGCAGGGACTGTCATGGTTGAGACATCTCTGTAACATTGCATGGCAGTCAGGGACAGTACCTCTGAATTGGCAGACCAGGGCGGTGGTCCCTCTTTTCAAAAAGGGGGACTGGAGTGTGTGTTCCAACTATAGGGGGATCACAGTCCTCAGCCTCCCTGGGAAAGTCTATTCCAGGATACTGGAGAGGAGGATTAGACCGATAGTCGAACCGCCGATTCAGGAGGAACAATGTGGTTTTCGTCCCGGTCGTGGAACACTGAACCAGCTCTACACTCTCCATCGAGTGCTCGAGGGTTCATGGGAGTTTGCCCAACCAGTCCACATGTGTTTTGTGGACCTGGAGAAGGCATTTGATTGTGTCCCTCGTGGTATCATGTGGGGAGTGCTTCGGGAGTTTGGGGTCCGGGGTCCTTTGTATGACCGAAGCCAGAGCTTGGTTCGCATTGACAGCAGTAAGTCAGACCTGTTCCAGGTGCATGTTGGACTCCGGCAGGGCTGCTCTGTATCATAATCTTCATGGACAGAATTTCTAGGCACAGCCAGGGTCCGGAGGGAGTCCGGTTTGGGGACCAAAGGATTTCATCTCTGCTTTTTGCAGACGATGTTGTCCTGTTGGCCTTATCAAACCTGGACCTTCAGCGTGCACTGGAACGGTTTGCAGCTGAGTGTGACGCGAGTGGGATGAGGATCAGCACCTCTAAATCCGAGGCCATGGTTCTCGACCGGAAAAGGGTGGTGTGTCCTTTTCAGGTTGGTGTAGAGTCCTTGCCCCAAGTGGAGGAGTTTAAGTATCTTGCGGTCTTGTTCACGAGTGAGGGAAGGATGGAACGTGAGATTGACAGACTTATCGGTGCAGCTTCTGCAGTGATGCAGTCGCTGTATAGGTCTGTTGTGGTGAAGAAGGAGCTGAGTCATAAGACGAAGCTCTCGATTTACCGGTCAATCTACATTCCTACTCTCACCTATGGTCATGAGCTTTAGGTCATGACCGAAAGGACAAGATCCCGGATACAAGCGGCTGAAATGAGTTTCCTCCGTAGAGTGGCTGGGCGCACCCTTAAAGATAGGGTGAGGAGTTCAGTCACCAGGGAGGAGCTCAGAGTAGAGCTGCTGCTCCTCCGCCTCGAGCGGAGCCAGCTGAGGTGGCTCGGGCTTCCCTGCCTGGAAAGCCTCCCTGGGGAGGCGTTCCGGGCATGTCCTACCGGGAGGAGACCTCGAGGAAGACCTAGGATACGCTGGAGGGACTATGTCTTTCGGCTGGCCTGGGTACGCCTCTGGCTCCCCCCGGAGGAGCTGGAGGAGGTGTCTGGGGAGAAGAAAGTATGGGCATCCTTGCTGAGACTGTTGCCCCCGCGACCCGGCCCCAGATAAGCGGTTGATGATGGATGGATGGATGGATGGATGGATGGATGGATGGATGGATGGACGGACGGACGGACGGACGGACGGACGGACGGACGGACGGACGGACGGATGGATGAACGTTGATGTGTAAAAGCTTGAATCTCTCCAACTAGTTTGAGAGAAGAGGAAGGACATTTCACAATACTGGATAAACTTGTTTGTTAATATTATTGTTTTTATGTTTCTGCACAGTGACTTGGTCCTGAGTATGACATTAAACTGCATCCAACCTGGAGAGGGATGTGCGCCACCAGGTTCAGTTGCCCAAGACACACCATATGATCACAACCTCAGGTCGTCTGCGGTGCCCCAATGACCCTGTGGGGTTATGGAATAGGCTAGGCTAGGCTAGGCTAGACAGTGAAATGTCCGCAATAACAGCAAAGATGGGTACAGTTAATTTAAAAGCACTGACAAAGTTTAGGGCAATGAACAGTCGGTTGAATGCATGTTGCATGCTTTGCAGCTTTATGGACTGCTATCGCAAACACATCTGCTATGTTTGGCTGATACAGTTTTTGCTTACAATCTTACACATATTATTTCCTGTTTGCAAAACATTTTTTATGTGGTATTTTGGAATTTTTACATGATCTAGTTCAGCTACACATCAGCTGCTTAGCACAGAATATTACTCATACCTTGTGATTTGTCTCAATCTTTTTCGAAACTGTAATTTATGCCTATGCTTCATTTGTCTCTCCCTTCCCAGTTCTGTTTCTGTCTCATCGTTAGTGACTGTCCCATGTTGAGAGCAGAGTAATCTGAACTACGTGTCCCTGGGGCCCATTCCGTTACTTCTTGCTGTAGGAATAAGTGGCCTATTGATTAGTTATCAGCCCGTAATTGGGCTACGATCTCAGTTGCCCTCAGATATCCCCCAGATATATGACACTCCTGACAGCCTGATAGTTGTGTGAGGACGGGGAGAGGGGAGTGTTGGTGGGGTGTCTCCTTGCTTGCTTTTCAGAACTTTACTCAACAAAATGTCTTTCTCACCACAAAGGTGCCCACTGTTGCCCAGTCTGTCCTCCTGCAAAAGGATTTTCAAAATCACACCAAGAAAAGATTATTTAATCTTTCAAATTATGAAGCTAGCGCGAGGCCTGGTGGGATTTCAGGCTCTGTGCTAACTATGAACACCCATTTTTGTCATTTTCACATAGGAATAAACTCTGAAATTGTAATCAGAGTTTTAAAATGAAAATGGTGCGGCTTACTGAGAAAGAAACTTATATAAGCTCAGAGTAAGTACACCATTCGCATATGGATAATTGCCTGTGAGGGATTTCAATACAAATTGAGGCTCAGGAAGCGGATAAGCAACAGGAAGGGTGTCTATGTTCCTATGTAAGCATCCAAATCTACTGTGAGTGTGCAAAGAACCATGACTAACTCTTATTAAGTCTGTTTGTGCATTTTTAGGAAAAGCTTAAAGATACTCTCTTCTTCATCACTCCCTCTCACTGTCAGAACCTCCTTTTCCCAAAAAAAATAATGTGTCACACTCTGGATCTCTTTCTTTTAGTTGGTGTGAGAAATTTTTATATTTCTCTCCAAATGCTTCAAAGTTATGAGGTGTTAATTGTGACAATAGTTCCGAGCTTAATCAAAGTGTGCAGAGAGGAGATGAAGAGGTGGAGTATCCAACTGGGTTCTGAAAGCAGACACAACATGTCAAACCCTCCATTTAGCAGCCATATGAACGTTTTTCCCAGCATTTCCCCTCTCCTCTCACTCCTCCCATCCCTCCCTCAAAACCACATCTGATAAACATCTCATTTCCACACTCAATATTGCCATAATCAAAAGTCCACCCATAACATGAAGCCTGTTCATCATCCTGCTTCCCTCATCCCTCGGTTCAACAGCAATCAACCTCTTCTCCCTCCCTTCTCCTCCCTCAGTCTCCCCCAGAGAAGTGAATACCCCAGTGGAGGAGCATTTGTCTCCTGGTATTAATCTAGTAGAGATGTAAAGGATTGTTGTATGAGGTCGTGGGGTCCTGTGGGCTGTATTGTCTCTGTATCTTGCTCCCTGACAGAGTGTAGAATAACACAGAGAGATTTGACTTTAGTTTGCCTGCTTCCTCACACACTCCTTTGCTTACTAAGATCTATAAGCAGATGATTCTTCAGCCTCTGATGAACGAATGAGGGGATTATCACCAAGAGGTTGAAATTAATATTAACATTAATCTGCAGTCATCTTAAATCACGCTGCATGCAAAGGTGTTTGTATTCTCATTTGTTTTTTTGCCAGAGTCATTTAGTGTCTCTAAAGAGCTAAAAGCATGTGTGGCAGGACTCAGAAGAGGTCTGAGGGTCACCTGGACAGTTCTGTAATGTGGAGCATTTCACTGTGGTCTGGTTCCGTCAAGTTCCGGAGTCAGAGGCCAGATGGAAACATGCAAAGACTGAGAATGAACCAAAGCACTATCTTCATTCATTGTGTAGTTCTGGTTATTAAATATGTGAATTAATATAAACTGTTTATTGTTATGCTTATTTATGTTTGTTATGCTTATTTGTGTTTTCAGTGTTTTCACTTTACCTTTTTGCAATTGTTCTAAAACTAATATCCTTCCCATGATATTTTATCTGATTAGAATGGATGCAGTGAAAGAGGACGTGAAGAGTTGGTGTGAGAGAAGAGGATGCAGAAGACAGGGTTAGATGGAGGCAACTGATTCGCTGTGGCGACCCCTGAAGAGAAAAGCCAAAAGGAAAAGAAGAAGAGCAATAAATAAGATTTGCATGTGTGTGAGTGACTTCACACATGTTTCCTTTCGTTGAAACACAGGATGGCCATGGTGCTGATGCGGGGGAGGTGAAGGAGAATAAGGAGAAAGAGAACTGCTTGCACCTCCTCTCTCTATGATGGCACAGTTCGACTCTGACTAATGGGGAAACTCTATGTATATGAGTCACATTAATAACTGCACATAGTGGACACTGTGGACATTAATAACAGTGTGCAGTTGCAGTGAACATATAGCACAGTGCACATACCGCCCACATCAATAAAAACTCATAACCTCCAACCGCATCATGAATCATCACACCTCCATTACTGGAAGTCACACATGCAAACATGGTTGCATACCCCTGAAAATAGACAATCAGAGTCGTTAGCTCTAAAAGATGACACTGTCCATGTTTAGACTTTCAGAAATATCAGCTCTGTGCTAACACAATTTGCATTGTTTGTTGTCCTTTTGTGCATTGTTCCGACCTCTTCTTTCCTGCTTCTCCACATGCTGGGGGATGAATGTTGCAATAAGCTAATGAAGCTAATGATGTAGCAGTGTGTGTCTAATGAGAGTAGCTGAGCTAAGGTTCAACACAATTTATTTTAGTCTCTACAGATGCAGTATTTGCTTTAAGGATGTTGGTAGAGAGGTACAGAGAAGGCCAGAAGGAGCTGCATTGTGTCTTTGTAGATCTGGAGAAAGCTTATGACAGGGTGCCCACAGTGGAACTGTGGTATTTTATGAGGAAATCTGGAGCGTAACGTGTGGAGAAAAGTGTCAGGTGTGATGTGTGATAGAAAAGTTTCAGCTAAAATGAAAGGAAAGGTGTACAAAACTGTGGTGAGATCAGCGATGTTGTTTGGTCTAGAGACAGTATCACTGAGGAAAAGACAGGAGACAGAGCTGGAGGTAGCAGAGATGAAGATGCTGAGGTTCTCTTTGGGAGTGACCAGGATGGATAGGATCAGGAATGAGTACATCAGAGGGACAGCACATGTTAGAGGTTTTGGAGATAAAGTCAGAGAGGCCAGACTGAGATGGTTTGGACATGTCCAGAGGAGTGATAGTGATTATATTGGCAGAAGGATGCTGAGTTTTGAACTGCCAGGCAGGAGGCCTAGAGGAAGACCAAAGAGGAGGTTTATGAATGTAGTGAAAGAGGACATGACGGTATTTGATGTGAGAGACGAGGATGCAGAAGACAGGGTCAGATGGAGGCAATTGATCCACTGTGGTGACCCCTGAAGGGAAAGGCCGAAAGGAGAAGAAGAAGAACCTCGACCGTTCAATCCTTAGTGAACTGCGTCCTCTTTCGATTACACTGCAATTGTGGCATGTATCCAGGATGGTGATGAGGGGGAGTACAGGGCTTTGGTGGCTGACTTTGTGGAGTGGTGCCAACAGAACCAGCTCCAGTTCAACGTCTCCAAGATGAAGGAGATGGTGCTGGATTTCCGGCGGGCACCCCCCTCTCCACAGCCAGTGATCATCGAAGTCAGTGAGGTGGAGGTGGTAGTGATAATTTAGTATATATCCTGTCAATGCTACATGTGTCTGCTAGTGTAGTGTATGTCTTGTGTTATGTCCTGTTATGCCTGAGCAGTGGATATGTGCAATTTCCTCCGGGACTAATAAAGTAAGTACCTACCTACCTACCTCCCTCCTTCCCTCCCTCCCTACCTACTTACCTACCTACCTACCTACGTTGCAGCTTTTCTAATTTGTGTGTTCATGAAACCCTAGAAAATCCTTAACTCTCAGGCTGTACAAACATGTGACGGACTAAAATCTTCTCCATCACTTAAACTGCTCAGGGTAGAGATATCATATTCTACACCACAGGTTTATAAGTGTAATAGCAGTGCATCCTGTGCTGTAGTCACAGAAAACAGATGAGCCTATTCAGACCATGCTTGTGATGTCCACCCGCTGTGAGAGACAATAACCAGATGTGAAGAAGATAGTTTGACACATGCAAGTCTGCTCATTGTGGCCAATTACCAGGTTGAAGCATCTTTCTGTCAAGCAAAAAGCCAGAGAGAGAGTAAAAATCTGCTATTGTAATCAAATGCATCCAATCATTGGAATCCCAATCATACAGTACTTATAGTGTGTATGCAATGTCCTCATTTTTCTTTTGGACTGTAGATGTGTGATTAACAGACAGTGGTTACATTACAGGGCAAAAAAATGGCCAAAATCACATTTTTGGTTGTTATTGTCTGTGTTTTAATTAGAGTGTGAACAGCACAAATCAGATAATTTCAATTCTTATTTAGTATGTTTTCATTACAAGCGTTGTTCTTGTCTGTTGTTGTTTGCTCAGATCAGTTTTTGGTACTATTACTCTATGTTCACTTCATTCTACTCTGCTGCAGATCCTGTGCCAAAATACCTATAGACAAAAAAACCCCAATCAAACAAACAAACAAACAAAAAACAAACGGAATAACAAACAGTGAAACAAGAGTGAAAACAAAAATGTGATTTTTTTTTTTTCTAATGTTTTTTTTCTAATGTTTTTTTCTAATGTTTTTTTCTAATTTTCGTAGCTATGTGATATGAATGAATGAATTCATATGGTGTTTTGGATGTGGAAAATAATTATAAAAGTGAACCGTCAAAATGACCAAATATGATGTAAAATAAAACAATACAGCCTAAGATTTTTTATATATTTTTTTGCCACTGTGTTTTAAAGAACAGAAACTAAGTAAAAACAACAGTGAGGCATCAGCTGTGTATTTGTGTATGTCTGCAGGTGTATTGATCAAACTCACTTGTTGAAGGCCTCATTCTCCCCCATTAACCATGCAGATGTGTTTCAGCTTCCAGTCAACACATAACCAGTGAGCACGTAAATGAAACAAAAATGTTTTAACAGTCCGGCTATTGCAGGATCAGAGAACACAACAGTGAAGTGAGAGAGCAAGAGAGAACAAACGAGCTGGTTCTCTCAAAACGCACTTTGCAAATATGGCACTTGGTTTCTGTGATGAGGAAGCTTATTATCTTAATACACATTCTTTTATTCCCCCATAAAACACTGGCAGAGTTAAGTGTGACACCATTTTTCATGCTCCTCCTCATAATAGCTTCTCATAGTCTCTCACTCAATTACAGAAGATACAATAGTTAGTTAAGACCCCACGAAACATTTCATTTTCTGTACTGCTAATTAAATGTGTCTCAGATGAGTCCACTGAGCCCACTCATCTAGTTGTCCCCCATTTGAAGTGCCACCAGAGTTTAATATATGACATTAAACAAGGATTGAGAATGAAGTCTACCTCCCATTGGGAATGTAATAAATGATTATAAGACATAATCTCAGTAATGTAGAAATCTTCTAGTTTAGGTTCTGGTGCTTTATTTAAGTTACTGTCTGTTAAATGTGGTATTGTCTCTGACTATTTTTGCAACACTTCATATTCTGAATATCATGAGTATGATTTTAAACTGCATATCTTGCCGATGCATAAAGAGAGATTTAATGAGGCTTTCTCAAAACTCTCCATCCTCAATTTTCTTTCCTTGCCAACACATTGTGGAAACATTTTAGAAGCGTCACAATCATAGCATGGAACCAGTGCTGCTATATTTGTCTTAAATAAATTGTATTTCTATGTCTTATTTATTTTAGAGGCCTCAAATGCAGCTTGTGTTTCCACAAATTGAAATGGATGGAAACAGACCCAAGAGGAAAACGTTTCTACGATAAATGTGAGTAACACAGCAAACAACGAGCACATCCTCTGTGAGTGCACAACTTCAGGGAAGCTCAGGCACATAAGTCATGCTGTAACGAGGATGGTTTTAATAGATGTAACAATTAGTAAAGTCACCGTACCAGTAAATCAAGGAAGTCTAGGAGCACTGGTTATCCTTTACCCAGGATGCATCAGTTTTCTCCTGGGATGAACTGTGAAAGGTCAGGCAGTGTCTTATTACCACACACTGAAGCAAGGCTCCACATGTAGGGACCAGGCTATTAAATGAAACGTGGTTTGTTCATGTAAGGCCAGGGTGATAGTGGTGTTACAGGAAAGTTTGCATTACATTTACGTATGTAAGAGGTCCTCCTCTGGCAACGCAGGCTTATTTTATTTTATGTGTCTAAGTGCCACTCTTGGACAATGTAAGGGAGAACGTCCCCAATAAATAAAGAGTAGATTTATTTAATGATAAACATCATGGCACAGAGCTTTGCTGCTTTGGTTCTGGGTCTGCTTGTTAACTTTTGAGACTCTCAGGCTGATAAATCTTAGTTTAAGAGATGTGGTGAAGCTAGAACTCACACAGCAGCTCAAGTCCAGTGTTGCATCAAGAACAACATGAATTGTTGTTGTGTGCATACACAATTAGGAAATTATGATTTTATTTTTTTTCATTGCCCTGCCTTCTTCAGTTGGCATTAAAAATTGAAGTTACACAGAGAAGTATTGTTTTCATTCATTTTATCTTGTTTACTCACCTTTCTGGGTATTGATTTCAATCTCCTGTCAACATAATGCTGCTAAATTTATTAAAACACATAGAAATGGTTGTTAATGTGATGTTATGCAAAAGTTATTTCCCTGCATCTTACTATTACAACAGCAGCAAACTAGCTTCAAAAGGGACACTTCATCTGTTTAATATTAATTCAGAGTCATCAGAGGAAGCTCTGTTGTCTTTTCTAATGAATAAAACACGATGTTTATCCATCCTGTTTAACGTTAAGTCCCCATGAACAGTTACAGGGACCAAGAGAATATTTACTTGCGTCGGGTCACTGGGGAGTTGGATTATCTGCTGGCGGCTTTGTAGTTTTCTGAAGCTTCCCCGTGTGACATGTTCCAGGGAGGATGCTCTTATTTACTCTCTGGTCCTCCGAGTATAGCCTTCCTTATTGTTTGTTCTTATGTTCCACCACTCCTGAGGAATGTGTGTGTGAGACAGAGGAAGAGAGGAACAGTGATGTTCTAATCATTACAAGGATTTGGGACTGTTGACACCAGAAGGACAAGATGGAGGTGTGGCTTCATTTTATGAAAATGTATTGTACATGTGCTGGAAAACATTAGAACGATTTGTCCAGAAAAATACCTATATGTATAGTTTAATTTATGGGTTTTTTAGTGTAAATCAGTGATTATTAATGTCCCAGACTAGGATATATATATATATATATATATATATATATATATATATATATATATATATATATATATATATATATATATATATATATATATATATGTGTGTGTGTGTGTGTGTGTGTGTGTGTGTGTGTGTGTGTGTGTGTATGTGTGTGTGTGTGTGTGTGTGTGTGTGTGTGTGTGTATGTATGTATGTATATATATATATATATATATATATATATATATATATATATATATATATATATATATATATATATATATGTAAGGCAGAAATTCAGTTTCACACCGCTCAAGTGACACACACACACACACACACACTCGATGAGGAGCCACCTGCAGTACCGTATTATACCGAAGGGTGGCGACGTTGGGTTTCCAAAGGCTGTCATTCATTCAGCCCGTGTCGCGCTCCTCTCACGCAGCGCTCCGTTCTTTCTTTAATAACCTTTTGTTTGTGGTTTTATGTTTTTACCTGTGCGGATCGGTTATGTTTTGCGCAGTGGGCATTAAAATACCGGTTTCATGCATTTAATTTTACGACTGGCGTGTGTCTGAATCGTTTTTCTTTTTAATCATAAAGTTACAAATAACTTAATGCGCCTGTGAAAATTATTTCTACAGTAACACACTGAACGACATCAGGGTAAAGAAAGCCCGAAAATCACCGGATAATACCAACAAACAAACGATACTGATGACCAACTAAAAATAAACCAAAGTTATTATTCTTATTGTAACAGAAACTCCTTAAATACATGGTATAATTAAAAAGACGAAACCTTCTGAAAAGGAGGAGCCTGAATGTATTTTCATCAGTCGCGTGAAATCTTCTATTTATCCTCCGAGTGTTTTCTTTAACTTCCTTTGTTCCGTTTAAAGTGAGTCTCACATGTCAACGAGATGATGGACTCTGACAGCTGAGAAAACTTTGACTTTCTATACCGTTATGCTAATTATGTCCCCAGGCTCGGCTCCTCATTGGCTGAGTCTCGGTCAATTTCATATTTTAGTCCTGACGTCAGGGCGCCTATAAAACTAAGCAATGCTTTTTAACTCGGCGGCTGACTGATCCCCGAGAAAAAAAAAAATCTATCAATCCTTGGGTGGAGTTTTTTTTTCTTTCTTTTTTTCATTCTCCACAAAGCAACTATTTGCCCGGGACACGTACGTGAACCTCCTCAAATTGGCGCACTAATCCTAAAAGGAGCCATGAAGTGTTAAATGGTGGAAACAGAGAGCGCGGCGCACAGACACCCGCACGCTGGGAGAGAGGGAGGAAACTGCGCTCCTCTGTGAAACACAGACTGAAGAAAAAAAACTTATCGACTCACGAAACCAAAACCTGCGCTGCGCAAATTAGTGCGAGAAAATCCACTTTTTTCTTCGGCTTTGAAGAAAATAAATAAATAAATCAAGCTGGCTCAGTGCGTGTCTCAGCAGCCCACTTTGACAGGTGCTCCTCACACCCTTTGGAGGACTGTCAACAGCAAGAGGATGGCATCAGAGCTGGCAATGAGCAACTCCGACCTGCCCACCAGTCCCCTGGCCATGGAATATGTTAATGACTTCGATCTGATGAAGTTTGAAGTGAAAAAGGAGCCGGTGGAGCCCGATCGCAGCATCAGCCAGTGCAGCCGCCTGGTCGCCGGGGGATCCCTATCATCCACCCCGATGAGCACGCCTTGCAGCTCGGTTCCCCCCTCTCCAAGCTTCTCGGCGCCGAGTCCGGGATCAGGGAGCGAACAGAAAGCTCACTTGGAGGATTTCTACTGGATGACCGGATACCAACAGCAGTTGAACCCCGAGGCTCTGGGCTTTAGCCCGGAGGACGCCGTAGAGGCGCTGATCAGCAGCAGTCACCAGCTCCAGACCTTCGATGGCTACTCCAGAGGGCAGCAGTACGGCGGCGCAGCCGGGACGGGAGGCGCCATGGCCGGCGAAGAGATGGGATCAGCGGCCGCCGTGGTGTCCGCGGTTATCGCTGCAGCCGCAGCTCAGAACGGTGCTCCCCACCACCACCACCACCATCACCACCACCACCATCCGGGGGCACACCACCCCTCCTCCGGGTCTCAGTCCGGCGGCGGCGCAGGGGGTAACCACCAACACTTGCGCTTGGAAGATCGCTTCTCGGACGACCAGCTGGTGAGCATGTCGGTGCGGGAATTGAACCGTCAGCTCCGAGGGGTCAGCAAAGAAGAGGTGATCCGGCTGAAACAGAAGAGGAGGACACTTAAGAACAGAGGTTATGCCCAGTCCTGCCGCTACAAGCGGGTCCAGCAGCGGCACGTCCTGGAGGGGGAGAAGACGCAGCTCATACAGCAGGTGGACCACCTCAAGCAGGAGATCTCCCGGCTGGCCAGGGAAAGGGACGCCTACAAGGAGAAATACGAGAAGCTGATCAGCACCGGCTTCAGAGAAAACGGAGGATCCAGCAGCGACAACAACCCTTCGTCCCCGGAGTTTTTCATGTGAGTCTCGGCGCTGAAAAGTTTTATTAAACCGGGGCCTCAAAAAGAAACGGAAAAAAAAAAAACTTTTACTTTGCGCGCAACTAAATTAAGTTGTGCGCGTTTGTGTTGGAGTTGTTTGATAAAACTGCGTCAGTTAGTGACAAAATAGTTTTAAAATGTTCTTTATTTCCTAGGTATTTTTGTTTCAGGGTGTATGAATTATGTTTTATAACTTATCACGTAAATGACTGAATGAGAATTAGCTTTCCACATATTTCAAAGCATCACTGTTTCTGTGATGTTTCTGCGTGGACACAAATTACTTTGCTGAATAGGTGCGTCCTTACAGTCTCATGCATTCACCTCATCCATCCCTGTTCCCTCCAAACAAAAATTGTTTTGTAAAATTCAACAGTCCTCAGGCTTGATTTTGATGTGAATTTATTTTTGTTTTATTATTTTGTTGGGAGACTTTTTTTTCCTTGAAATGAATGATCTCATTTTCATATCATCCATTCTCTATGTATCCTGTCGGGGGGAAACCACACCATCCAAACCAGTTTGGAAAATTTATGTCAGACTGTAATAGTTTGTGTGAAGCCATGCATGCTGGTCATGCATGTTTTGTGTATTTACGTTTTTCTTACACTGTTTTTTGTCAACTTGTATATAATGAATGTACTATACAATAACTGCATTGTTCAGCCTCACCACTTTTTATTTGTTGAAAAGTGAGAACAAGCGCATTCATCCTTCAAGTGGCTTTCACACAAGTTTGACTGGACGCTTCGACATTTCAGGCAAAGTGACAATGTGAAATAAAAAAATGTTTGCACTCAATACTGATTTGTACTATCAAAAACCAAAAGGTGATCAGCATCGGAATATATGGTACATACAGTTATAATATAATAACTAATACAAACTAAAGAGATTCAACAAGTGGGCCTGAAGACTAAATGCGAGGGAGAACGCATGTCCTGAAATAAACAGACTACATTGTCACAGTAAATGTTAAACAAATGATTTATTCATATTGCAACTCGTTGTTGGTGTGATTTACGTTCATTTAGGGAACTTAACAAGATTGCCTAGAACCCGGTGAAATCGATAAATAAACTATGATCTGTTAAGGTTCTCCTGATGTTGTAGACTAATTAAGCAAATCATCTTTTGTGACGCCCTGGGTTTCTGCTGCCTGTGGTAAAATGTATTTTTTGACCAGCACGATTAACTGACAGTGTTCCCGCATAAAATGGAATTAAAACAATCTCACCACTCAACAATAAATCTTTATCACTGGAAACAAATATATTCTCCTGAAAATGTTTGTTCTCTTTAGTTCTGCATGTGGTTGTGTTTGAGATAATAGTACACACTGAAGTCATGTAAGCTTAAATTGACTTAAACTTATATTTAAACAGACGGATGAAAACCGATCAAATGTGCTATTAGAATAATGTTAATATATTTGTGTTGTGGTTAAAGCGCAACATAGCGCACACTGCGCTTTACAGCTCCATGACCAGGAGGAATGTTTGTCATTCAATTAATATTTGGGTTAATATGTTTCTAAATTTTTGTTTCACTGAAAAATACAGACCAATTTATTTCAAGGAATTATCCTTTTATTTCTTTTGTCTAAAAGAAATAAAATGATGTTCACTTGTTGCGCAATGTAGGACGGCGATACTTTAAAACGCTGTAAAATGTAGAGAAAACCAGACCACAATTGTCAGTATTTCTAATACAATTTTATTTTGCTACAGGGTCCAATAATTGTGCCGTCTCTGCCCTAGAAAAGTTCCAGTTAATGATTGATATCAGAGTAAACTTGGACTTTTTACTCGGTAGCGGTGCACTTGTTGAATATTGTAGGTGGAAAGTTTCATTTAAAATGACCGTAACAACGGTCCACATGAGGAGAAAATAAATAGAAGATTTTGTCTGAATAATATTGGGTTAAATTGTTCTATATAAATATAAAGATGCTGACATTCTGCAAATTAATCATGTCTGGGGGAAAAAAAGACATTATACAGGAAAACAATAATAAAGCCACGGGGTGACTTAAAGAGACTCGTTCCTAATGAGATTAAATCACCCCAAAATTTTGCCACGATGCGCGAGTTAATTTGGCAATCCGCCACAATCGTTTCAATGTAAAGATTCCTTCTTTGACCTGAGGCATGAAAAATGCTGATGAGACGAGAAAAAAAATGAAAGCTACGCGAGGAACTGGTAGTAATTGTGTTTTGTAGGTCTTGACAGGTCCGGTATCCGCAGACCTGTCTGTGCTGAAGGTGGCCTACAGAGTGTTTGCAGGCTGACCAGCTCAGTGCGTCTTTAATGGCCATAGAGATAAAAGCTGCGTATCGGATCTGGATCTGGATCTGGCTACGCCGCAGGGTCACCACTGTGTGTGTGGAAACCTGTGAGGTTATGATAGGGAGTGTTCTGAGTAGGAAGATTATATTTTCCGACGCCAGAACCTTTAATAGTCCAAGTGCTGCTTCGGAATGTTCTGATTTGTTTTGTATACCTCACGGAAACTTCCAAATCCACCGTAGCCGTGACGCGTTTAAGGACTCTGTATGCCCTCTCCCACGCACGCCATCAGGTTAACTCCCACGAACGCCCGGCGTGACGGACAAGATGGGAAAGCATGATCCTCTGGTGCCTGGAAGTATGATTTTCTCTGTGATTAAAAGAGAGAGGGAGAGAGAGAGAGAGAGAGAGAGAGAGACAGAGAGACAGAGAGAGAGAGAACGACGGAGAGAGGGAGATTGAGAGAGAATACATTTGCTTCTGCTCCTTTCAGATGATAAACGATCAGAGATGCGTCCTAGCTGAGAGGAGAGGGCCTTTTAGTGAGCATGTGTCCACTAATTTATGGCCCTCCTATCTGATTAGGTCAATATAGTGTGCTATTTAATTACATTTGTGTTATAACCTAGCACTGGAGATGCTATTCTTCTTCACGGCACCTCTTTCTCCTGTTAGGTGGACAGTACTAGTTGGGTTTCTTATGAGGATTTTTGTGATGGGCACAGATTAACCCTCAACCTGTTTGTGCAGTAGCACAATTATAGGTGACACAGGTTTCTAGTGTGTATGCCTCATTAGTCAATGTTACACAGTGATAGAGAAGAAAAATACTTATCACGGACAGGGTGTGGAAAGTGTGTGGGATGATTTTCACTCATGTGTACTTTGACTTCTAGACAAACCAAGGGGCAGGAAGGACTCGGTGGCACTGATTCACTTCCCGTGTTGAAGGAGGACAGAATGCACAGGAAACATCTATCAGTGCCCCCTCATTAATTCTCAGTTCTCTGCTTCTTTCTTTTGCAGGCTCTCTTTCATTTGTACAGCATGAAGAGAAGTGTGTTTTTAGTATACAGACACACCACATTATTAATCTTATCAGTATGAACTGTAATTCTATTCTCCAGCCCAGTATATTGACTTCTGCTCTGTGATCATTTGCAGTCTGTCCAATAATTGGGTTATTAAAGATAATGTAGTTGTCTGCTGTCACAGTATTGGACTCTTTCTTTCAGGTCAACTATGGGATATCACTTTGAAATTTATCAGTATTGACACGTGAATCATCATCATGTGCTTCCCTTTAATGCCTCAAAATTAATAGGACAAAGGATGTGCACACTTTTTAGTGTCTATTTGTGTGAGTGCTCAATAACCAGCCAGTACTGTCTTTTATTTGACCTTGTGGTAGAACAGTGTATATATGCTTTATCTGAGTGCATTAAATCTGTCGCACAGAGTCCACTTTTATCATGAGAATAGCATACTGGCATTTATGTCAATCAAGAAAAAGTTTAAATTTATTTAATTAAAACAAATATCAATAATATAATCTTGATCAGCATAGGAAAAAAATAAAGAGCAAAAGTGTGTAAAAAAATCATGCAGAATTACTTTAATGTAATGTAAAACACTTATTTAACAGAAGCACAACCAAAGTTCAAGGTGCACGACTATAATCTCTGTTTGGATTTAGTGTTTGTTGCTTCACAATCAGATGAAGCGCAACAATTTATTTCTTAAAAAGAGGTCCCGCCTTACGTTGTCTGTACCTCAAACCTTATTATTGACTAGAAAAGAAAGACAAAAACACATCATAATAAAACCTGTTTTTTGCCTATTGTATTCATATCTCTTATTTCATGACATTTTCTTTTCCTACATGTTCATTTTCTCATCTTCCCTGCAAGCGCTACCTTCCCCATGACAAAACCCTCAATGGGTTAAAAATATATTTGCATTCAAAAGAGGAAACAATTTCAATCTCTTCCACTCAATCCGCATCTGCATCACTCCACACGATAAACATTTACATTTAAAGTGATTTAAATCAGCTGCATTTATGTTCCTCTGTGGTCCGTCCATCATCTAGACCTGCAGAGCCGGAGCCCCTCTCCCTCTCGCTCTGTCTTCCAGTGTCCTGAGTTATGTGTCATTTATTTGAAACCCTAATAATTTAACTTGTCCCCTTCTGTCAGGGCTGTGCATGTGGTAAGAATGCAGCAGCTGTAAAGAAGGTTTATGCCGCTGCCTCCGTGTGTATATCTGTCTGCATTGGCTTTACATGGTGATTTTCTCCAGCAAATAGAAGCATGGGCGCAGGAGAGGTAATGTGATTGCCTGAATCCAATCCTATAGTCTTGTGTTGAATTGAGATTACTGTAAATGTTCAGCTGTAAAAGAATGTGCATATAGGCTCGTTTAACATCGCTGTATGGCTCCGTGGAAACAGTGGATTTGCATTTGCTTGTGCGAGGAGCTCTACTCAGGATGCATAACTAAAGGGCAATAGATGAAAGCTAATTATGATTTAATTATATGTGATCACAACATTCTCCCTCACAGATAAGCAGAGCTCAGACTGGGTTCTCAGCAGCGACATGCAGGCCAGAGTCAGTCGAGAGGAGTAGTGTGTGTGTATGTGTGTGTCTATGTGAGCATGCTTCAGTTTGGGTATGTGTGAGTTAGCATTATGCTGGGTGGAGCTGGAGCTACGCCCAACCTGGTGTGTTTTACCTGCATCTCAATGAAGTGAGAGAGGTGATTTACCCTTCTATCGTTCTCGCTCTCTCCCTCTCTCTCTATCTCTCTCTCCCTCTCCTTCTCTCAGCCAGTCCATCAGACATTGATCTCTTTGCCAGGCAAGGTGACCCATGGTGTTCAGCTCTTTCAAAGTCTCTCCTCTCCCTTTCATTTGTACCTGACACAGGCCTTGACCCACACACACTGGTGCCATGTTGCCGTCTTCTACATGTGAACTTCATTTCCTCTGTATCAAACTCAGTGTGTGTGTGTGTGTGTGTGTGTGTTTGTGTTTGTGTTTGTGTGTGTGAGACGATTGCTTGTGTGAATTAGCACACAGAGTAGGACACGTGTGTGTATGAATATGTGGGCTATGTTTGTATGGGAGCATAAATGGAAGCCTCCACACGTGTGTGTAAATGTCCCTCTGTGTCTGACCCTGTGTGTGTTTATCAAGCGCTCTGTTTGTGTTCACCTATGCATGTGTGTGTGTGTGTCTACAGTATGTGTGGATTACACAGTTCAGGTATATCTGGAGGCCAGCCTTGCACTGCTTGATGTTTTGGAGGCATTTTTTGCAGCAGATGGCAGGTTTCTCTGTGCTGTAGGTCTGACACCGAGAGCTCCAGGAAGCAGAATGGGTCAGAGTCCGTTTGGCCTCAGTGTGATTCTTATTATAGGAGAGAGAGTGGCTCTGTTTGTTTTGCGTAAAGATGGACCGAGGGGCATTGCTTTTATTTGCCAATCCTTTATTTCACGTCTCTTCACTGAAGCCCAGTGGGAAGTCTTTCTTTCATTCAACCAGATTGTAATCATCAAGGTTGTCCCTCATGCTATGTTCACATGTGACGTTCACCACACATGTGTGTGTGTGTGTGTGTGCGTGTGTGTGTGTGTGTGTGTGTGTGTGTGTGTGTGCGTAAGTGCGTGAGTGAGTGCGTGCGTGTGTGTGTGTGTGTGTGTGTGTGTGTGTGAGTGTGTGTGAATAAGCTGCTGTCAGACATGAACACTGAATGAATGTTATGATGTGAGCTGATTGGCTCAAGTGTTTGATTTCAGTATTTTTTGAATTTTTTTTATCTTCATTATTTTTCACCTTTTTTTCAAAATAAGACTTATAGATTATCCTTCATTTTAAAGAAGAAAAGTACTGTTATAAAAATATTGTGTTTAGTTAACATTATCAAACTAACCTGAAATTTATCTCAAACATAATTATTTTGCCTGCAAAATATATTGCTGCGTGTGTGTGGGTGTGTGTGTGTGCGTGTGTGTGTGTGTGTGTGTGTGTGTGCTACAGCTAGAGAGAGAGAAACAGAAAGATCAAAATTTAAATCCAGACCATTTATATCTAATAATGGAATGAATCATAAGTTGAATTGAAGTTTTGATTTTGTTTTCACTTTTATATTTTTGTATGTTATGGCTCTTCCTCTAGTTGATATATGATTATTTTGAACTGTTAAAAATTCATCTGAATTAATTGAATTGACTTTGTATTAAATCATTTTAAATTACATATTTCATTTATTCTTCTTCTTAAAGACAAGACAATCATGAAAGTCTCGTCTCCTCTTTTAGAAAAATCTCATTTGTAATTTTTTAATTTCTAAAATTATCTGGTGAGATTAGTTAACTTTTTAAACAACATATTTGTGTTCCTTCTTTTCACAGGACATCGAGAAAATTCCTCCATCTGTGATAGACAGCTATGAATTCTCCACCACCTGGGAGTCTGAGGTAACGCCTTCTTCAATCTCTAATCTTTGACACTCCTTTACTCTACAACACAACTTTATTTAATACAATTTAAAAAATAAACGTTACAGTATTTATGAATATTAGCTGTGTTTAAAAGTTTAGTCTGATAAATACTGTTCTGTAATGGATTAAGAATTAATTAGTATTTTTTGTAACATTTATTTTATTTACATTTTTTCTGTATCTAAAGGGTGAGCTATCCATCTCCTTTGTCCCAATGCAAAAAGTTAAATTAATATTTGTAATATAAAAATAATCAAATCACATGAGATATCCTACAATAGAATAAACAGCATTCTGTATATTTTTATTTTTTATCTTTTGAATGACGATTGTGTTTGATTTATTTAACACAGTCTGTCACTTTGACTATCAAACGTCTTTATAACGTGATGGTTTGTACAGTTTGGTGACAGAATGTGTGAAATGCCTCAGAATAACGTAAGACTGTTGTTTTTGTCTTATCAGTAAAACCACTTGTTTATTTTATTTCAATTTTCCGAGAGAGCACCTGTTTGGGACGTCAAACATCGCAGACGTATTCATTATTACCACGTTGTGGGTTCATTTTCCTCACGTCGATGATGATCAGACGCTCCGTCAACATTTGCTGTGTGCTCTGTGATGCAGTTCTCGGTTTGGGGACTCCGCTGGTGCCGTTTGATTGACAGGGGAGTGACATGTATGGTACTCATGGGACAGGTCCAAAACCTTTGTCCTGATCCTTTGACCTCCTTCACTCCTCTCAGCTCTCTCTCCATGGATTCAAACACTCTACATAATTTTTATTTCTGGCTGTCATGCCGATGGATGGACGCCGAGATTGCAGAGGATGGAGGATGTTGCAGTTGGCAAAGGGAAGCGAGAACTTGATTTGAGCTCATGAGAGAAAAGATGGATGTAAAGGAAAGTGGAATTAAAGGAGAAGTTGAGGGATTGAGCGGAGGAGGGTGCCCAAATTTGAATTCAGAGATGTAGAGCAGGGAACAGGAGGAAGTCAGGAGGCAAAGTGAGGGCTGGTAGGAGGGATCCTGGCCGTGGATGCAGACAGACAGGCAGGGTAACCAGAGGCAGGCAGTGACCTTCTCCGCTGCTGGAGGATCGAAGGCTTTATTTAAAGGCCTGGTCAATGCTGGGTGATGCTGAGGTATCAGCCTCGCAGCCAGGCGACTCATCACCACTGTAATACAACTCTCTGAACCTAACCCCCCCTTAAACACACACACACACACACACAGACGTGCACACACACACACACACACACACACACACACACACACACACACACACACACACACACACACACACACACACTCACACACACGCACACTGGACACCTCAGGTTTTATACTGTTCAGTCGAGATGCTGGACAGAGGAAACTACAGCATCAGCATCAGCTAATTTTACTGTGCAGTAGACAGTATACTCTACTTTCCTCATGCGCTCAGCATTGTGGAGCACAGGATCATGTTGTGTTTGATACGAACTCCATCACTGTCCGTTTTTGAAAAGACGGTTTAAAACTGAATAATGTACAGTTTTCTTAAGAAACGTTGACATGGTGAGAGTGGAGGTGATGAAAGGGTTCAAAAATGACTCTGTGTGTGTGTGTGTGTGTGTGTGTGTGTGTGTGTGTGTGTGTGTGTGTGTGTGTGTGTGTGTGTGTGTGTGTGTGTGTGTGTGTGTGCGTGCGTGTGTGTGTGCGCAGCACGTGTTCCTGCCCTCGCATGTGTGTCGCTGCAGCGTTAAGACACCTGCGTGCTTCAGCACTTTTTGGCTGTCAGGAGCTCTGAGGTCACGGGGGTAGGAAGGGTGGTGGGGGGCACATTAGAGGAAGCTTCAGAGCCCCCACCCACCCAACACGCCTTCACGGTCCTTCCCCCTGCACCTCCTGTACTCCAGCTCTTACTATTTCTTCTTCTGCTGTTAAACCCCTGTCGTCACTCCACCTCCTCCTCCTTCTCCTCCTCTTCCTGCATATTTCCTCGTGGTGATGGGGCGAGTCGGCCACTCGTGGAGAGGCGGCGTGGGGACAGGTGCCTCTGTGGCTGACAGCAGGCAGGTCAGGCGGAGAAGGAAGGGCACATGTATGTAGATCAAGGTGTGAGTGTGTAGGGGAGGCAGAATGAATTTAAATGTTTGCATGGCCACATGTGTTGTGTACATTAACACCAAACAGCCTTCATCATCACAAAGTGGGTTTACTAAATCTTTTGTTGATTAAAAATATAAATATGTGTTCAGCCTTGCTAATGGTCACAGTGGAATACAGGGTGAGTGGAATCAAAGTTGAAGATCTTGAAAATACTGAGCGAGCCTTAACCGTATTTCATCATGTCTGAGACTTGAGGAAAATTCCACAATACGTTTGAGATGATAAAAACAATGTTAAAATGTCAGATAAATATTTTCATCACAGTTCAGCTTGCTGGATGTAGATACTATAAATACCAGCTGCTCAGTCTGAGCCATTTACAATATTTCACTATTAATAAGAACACAGGTGTTTATCCTCAGGCGTAGGATGTATTTAACCTGGACTGTAGAGAATGAAAGCAAGGCTTGAGTTTAGGTAACAAAATAATAAAAAGTTTTTTAAAAAAGAATAAAAATACTTAATCCTCTATAGTTATAAAGACCCACAAATTGAACACAAGAACAACTGTGTTGAGATCTGGATTATTTTTTTAAAATGTCTTATGTGTTTTACTCCTTCCCCTGACACTCATAACAGATGATTGTTATGGAGGAGAAGCTACACCTTCAAGCCAAACCCAGCAACATCAAACCACTCTTCTCCTCAACTTATGTTAATATACGACTTTCTCTCCAGTGTTTCAGTTGTTTAAACCTGGATTGTGTTGTTTTATTCAAACATAATTAGTTGTTAACAATCTGTGTGTGTGTGTGTGTGTGTCTGTGTGTGTGTGTGTATGTGTGTGTGTGTGTGTGTGTGTGTATGTGTGTGTGTGTGTGTGTGTGTGTGTGTGTGTGTGTGTGTGTGTGTGTGTGTGTGTGTGTGTGTGTGTGAGCCTCAGAGCCACTGCTGTCCTCCGGTTGGGAGTGTGTGTGTTCACAGCGTGATTGCAGGAGGAACTTGTGATCAGCCGGAGGTTAGTGTGATATAATGTCTCCCCCTGAATCACCGCAGCCAGCAGCCCAGGGCCTTCCTCTCGCCCGCAGTCTCCCTCTCCTTACAGACGCAAACACACACTCCATCCTCGCTCCCCTTGCACCCCCCCCTCCCCCGCGGGGGCTGCCCAGTACTGGCTGCTTAGCGTTGAACCTGGTGTCTAATTGAATTCCAACACTTCGGTTAGCTCCTGATGCTATAGAGATGTTAACATGGCACAATACTAACAGTCCCCGGGACGTGTTTCAATGCTGCGCTCTTTGAGAGAAAATTAGTGCAAAGCTCACTCTGGCAGCACATGATTTATTCAGATCTCCAAACTATGTTTTCTGTATCCCCTTAAGGATCTTTCACAGCCATGAGCAAATCAGTGCTTCATATACACACACATACAGCGCGTGCAGGATATACATTGTGGCTCTGCCGCTGGAAGACAGAATGCCTTTCCTATCGCGTCTTGTGCTTGTATTTGAGTGTATCTATTGTCTTTTATATAAATGTGTCCGCCGGTCTCTCTGTATCCATATTGTCGGTGATGCCGTCCATCCCCTCTCCCTGACACCTTCACTTTTATCTCCTGGCTCTCAAACACCAGCTCTGGGCTTTAATGGCACATATTTCCTGGAATGCATCTTCTCCTTGTTAGCTTGATAAATAACCAGGCTGCTGGGAAAGTGCTGAATTTTAGCTTTCAGCCTCTATTTTCTGCTGGATGACATTAATTTTAAGTGCTGAGAAGGAGCTAACTAATACAGACAAATAAATAAGGGGGAGGATGGGAAGGTGCAGAGGTGCTGAAGTCACTCTGCTGCCCCCCCCCACACACACACACACATACACACACATACACACTCCCTATTCCCCACCCCCAGCCCGTTACCTTTTTATACACAAGCGTTCATACATGCAATATGCAAACCTGCAAAAAAAAAAGCACAATACACAAGCACAAGCACACACTTCATTTCTGCCTCTGTTGTTGTCCAAACTATAGAATCATTGTGTCCCATTACTGCTGGAACTCCTGCAGAGGTCAAATGTTTAGCATGTTGCAGGTGGGCAGACAGTCTGTCAAATAGACAGGAAGACTGGCTCAGTGCTTTTGTGTTTACTGTCTGCGTCGATCCCCCCCTGTCTGGCCTTCCTCTCCTCTCCGTCTGTCTTCCTGAAGCACGTGTTTCATCAGTGCAAAAAAAAATGGATCAACATGACGCAATGCTGCAGATAGATTTCATTCTTATAAGCCAAGACAGACAACATAACTGATCAGATTTGAGTTTGCGTATGACTTATTCGTAGATTAAAATTTAGATATTAATTATTGTAGCTAAAAAGAGCCACAAAATTTTCTAGAGCTGAAACAAATATTTTAAAGTACATTCAAACTAGGTTTAAACTAAGGTTAAATTATATTACTTTTACATCCCTACTTGGGCATGCTGCGCTTGTGTTTAAGTGCTGCCATGTTTGCTAAATGTCAGTGCCACAACAGCCCGATAGCAGGATAATCTCCATCTTGCTTTTCATAACCATTTAAATATTATTTCTTCTCTCCTCTTCTTCAATGGTGTGGTACTACTTTTTAAAAAAAACTCAATTCTGATGAGTAAAACAGATTAAAATCAGAGGAGAATATTAGATTAAAGAAATGATGCATATATTTGACTTAATTTATTTGACTTTTTCCTCATGAAACAAATAACCGCCACTAAATGAATCAAACATCACACATGTACGTCACTCCTGCACATGCACAAATAATCCATGCAAGCCACACACTGACGTACACACACACACACCTCTGTTATGTACAACACAACACAATAAAGTGGCTTCACTGAGACACCTCATACATTATTTTAACAATGCATTGTGCAGAGGATAAAAAGGTCAGTGGTTGAGAACTGGCTCCATGTAACAATAAGATACATGAACTGAGCTCCGCAGGCGCTTCAGTCAGCGTCCTGCTGCTGAACATGGGTGGAAGAAACACATGTGAGTGATAGATTCCACTGGAGGCTGTGTGTGTGTGTCTGTGTGTGTGTGTGTGTGTGTGTGCGTGCGTGCGTGCGTGCGTGCGTGTGTGTGTGTGTGTGTGTGTGTGCACGCGTGTGCGTGTGAAACACCTTATAACAATACATTTACTTGGACTGGTGATTGTGCAGTTTCCCTTTTGCCCTTTGCCTCGCAGTGATAAAATTCTCATATTATGACAGTATTCTGCTTTTAAAGCACATCATGAGCTGGGATTTTGTTCTTTTTGCTTTTTGTCTTTAGTTGTTTGTTTTTTGTTTTTTTTGTTTTTTTTATCTGATTATTAGAAAAATTCCATTTTTGTTAGCACAAAAATTGTTGTCTGCAGATGCAGTGAAAGCAATCTGTGTTTCTGTTTGCAAAGTAGGGTATATTCTTCAGGGTGTATTTATCACGTGCTGTCATGCTGTGGTCACATGACCACGTGAACCACAGCCAGCAATTAAGGCTGATAAATAACTCATTTACAGGAAGAGAAGGAGGGACAGAGTGTGGAAAGAGGAAACAAGAACGTGATAAGAAAGGCAGGCGAATAACGAACGGCACAAAGCCCTTGACAAGTATTTTGTTCTTTCATCTCTGAAACCGTGATGCTGAATGTTATTGTGGGCAGTGTAGTATGAACTGTTACCAGTGAGGCTCATTGACTCCAATGTTTGGGGACACAGAGACAGATGGTATTTGTTTGTGTGGTTTACTGTGATTATGAGCTGACTGTACTCTTTTATTTACAGCTGGAGGTGTGTGTGTGTGTGTGTGTTCATGGAGACTCGCCTGGTTGTGTGTGTGTGTGTGTGTGTGTGTGTGTTGCTGAATTTATACCTGCACAAGTCAATGTATTTGCGTCACAACGGGGAAAGAGATGCTTAGGCCTTCCAGGCACGGCCATCACGTCATTCTCTTTTCTTGGCTTCTTGAACATAAGTGTAATCCTGTTTACTGTCGCCAATGCAAATATGGATTAAAATTATTGTACTGTAAAGCTTACTTTGTGTTCTCTTGAACCAAATTCACTGGTCTTGACATGTAGACACAGAGCTGTAAATTTTAGCTGTTGAGTTCCTGGGATTTGGACAAGGCCTAATTTGTACGAGTCACATCAGGGTGTGTGTTTCAGGCCAGCACTATGCATAGTTAAAGCATGCGTGTTCACATGAAAGGACTGATTAAAGATTCATGGCAAAAAAAAAGGAAGAACAAACCGCCTGTTTCTAATGGACTGAAAAAAGTGCAGTGATGAAGACAAGAGGCATGGAAGGAGACAAGCTGCAGTTTTGTTTTCTCATTCATTAAAGACCACGACTGAACTAATATCGTCTCTCCTTTGAGAATTACATGTGAAGTCGAGTCATTCAGGTTTGCTGCTGCAGAGGAAACATAAATATGGCACTACATATACATGAGACAGATAGATAGATTTTTTCTGAGTTATTACAAGTTATATGATGATTTCCTTTGGGCTTGAAAACATCTCAACTTTTTACATTTGTGTGTGTGTGTGTGTGTGTGTGTGTGTGTGTGTGTGTGTGTGTGTGTGTGTGTGTGTGTGTGTGTGTGTGTGTGTGTGTGTGTGTGTGTGTGTGTGTGTGTGTGCTGTATTACAGATGCCGGGCAATGCTTTTGGCAGCCTACAACCAGAGCTGCTTAAGTGTGGGGGGAGATAAACGGTGCAGGCATTAATTGCACTGAATATGGAGTGAACGCTGGCTGTGGGTTTTGAGGTGTGTGTGAGTCTCTGAGAACTGTGTCATATGAGACAATGTGAGAAAACCCTCTCATCTTTGCCGTGCACTTGCTTCCTGGTAATATGTCAGTTTCATCAAAATGATTTCTAGGGTTTATTTCATAATTATTCAAACGTCACACAAATAGAGTTTCTCTATTTTTTTTACGTCTTTATACTAAATGTTTAGATAATATACAGTATACTGTAAGGTTAAAACAACTCCATCAAAGATCAACATTTTATGTCACTGATTATTTGTTAAAATAAAATACACCAGACAGGAGAGGGTGTAGGCTTTTCTTCTCAGCGCTAAGCTGGGATCAAAGAAATACAAAACTCACAATATGACATTTTATGTATTGCAAAATATCATGTTCAAATTACAGAAAGGCTGGAATTCTTGGTTTCTTTCATATCCGACTAGACCTGTTTAAATAAATAATAATAAATTATTTGTAGTCCAGATTGACCATCCCTAAATGGGAGAAGCAGTGAATTCCTGTTGCTTTGCTCCTTGAGGGAGTTACTCCTAAGTCTGTTTTTGAATTATTTTCAGTAAGCACACGTGACATAGGAATGATGCTGCTGTACTTCCCTCATCTTCCTCTTTGTCTCCTTCCCAGCTCCTCTGGTTCAGTGTTTATTCACCCTCAGGGATAGACAAGAAGAAGAGAGGGAGGAGAGGAGAAATGGAGGAATATATGGGAAACAGTTGTCAGCCTGCGCATTTTTATTTTGGCATTTGTGAACATAATGTTGCATCACAAAAACAAAATGAGTAAAAGACTCAATATTGACATCAAATCCGCCTCTTATCTCATTTTCAAATATAAGTTGAACAACTCTGTAAAATTGATTCATCACACAGTTATTTTATATTAATGTGTAAAAAGCCAAAAACATTACACAGCAACACACAGCATGATTTACATGTGCCTATATTTTGTCAAAAAACATAAACCATGTTCTTTTATTCAGGAGAATAAATCCAAAACGTTCATCTCAGATGACGATGCAAATGTGAGTATTCAATAATCTATCCAAAGCTGTTTAAATCAATCCACTGGACTCTAAGGAAGTTTCTTGAAGATGTTTCACCTCTGATCCAAGAGGCATGGAGGCCTGGATAACTGAGAACCAACACAAACTCAATAATCTACACTTGATTAATGCTGAATAGTGAATTTAACCAAAGGCTTCTGCAGGTGTGATGTTTATGACTAATACAGCGGATTAATTAGACTCAATCCCATAAAGCGTTGCACATCACACCACAACTGCAGTAAGTGGATTGGTGGGAACGCGAGGTCTCTTATTACACATATGTGAAAAACTCTACTTCATACAATAATTTACATTTAATTTTACACGGTGTTAAAAATGTTTAGATGCTCTGTGGAGTTGTTGCTGATAGGTGCGTGGTGGTGTCGGGTGCTGCTTATTTTATGTGAATTTATCTTGAGTGAATTAAAGGGCCTGTAAAAAGCGGAATGTTATTAGCGTCAGACCACCTGGGGTGAACATCTGCAGCCTCAGACTGCAGACCCAACATACATCATTGTTTCCCTTCTCACTATTTATTGTCTCTGGCTCTCTCTCACACACTGCTGGGCTACATCCATCTTTTGCATGTCTTCCGTCTTATTGATGTAGATGCAGTTGTGCATTCCTGCAGGAGGGTGGGGCGATTATTAAAGATGTTATAAGGTTGCAGAGTCAAGTACAGCTTCTGCTCTTCTGGTCAGCAGCAGGTTAAAGGTCAGCAGGTTAGCATCAGAAATGCAGATGAAAGTCCGTAAAGTGCAGCTCCCTCTAATCCACCCACAACTCAGAATCAAAGCACGGGGTGATTTGTGGAGAATTTAATGATTTTTTTCCCCATTATTCTGCTGAGCTTGCATTAAACCTTTTTATTTGTTTAGCGTATTTTTTATGCCCACTGTAACTAGTCTCCTTTGAATAATTAGATGTTCTTCTCATGTTCTATTAGGACTGTTTTTCTTCATGTCTCTGCTCCAACACTATTTTTTTTATCTTCAAAGTGAAAGCTAAAATAGGGCAATCATTGCAATTTAATTACTACAAATCCCTTTGTGAATTTGTTCTTGTGTTTATTTACATCCATAGATTTTGCCAGCTTGTGCAGTTTTTTTCTTCTTCTTCTGCGATTCAGTGAGTGTGTTTACTTTCTAGTGTCATTTTGTATATGCCTTCTTATTTATAGTGTATATTAGTTTGTGAGTGTGCGCGTGTGTGTGCGCGTGCGTGTGTGTGTGTATGTGTGTGTGTGTGTGTTAATGAAGTTGCAGTGGGGTTTATATAAATAGACAAGATGGTGTTTTATTCCCAATCAGAGGAATGTCCTGTCGCAACGTAGTCTCTTCATAATAACCCACAGCATTGCTCCACACCCCCTGAAAACACACACACACACACACACACACACACACTAAGTCTTGCAGACATTGCAATTTTTCTCTCTCTCTCAGGGGTGTGAGGCTTTGATAAATGAAAATAAATACTTTTTCTTTATACGAGGAACAGAGGGGGAGAGGAAAAAAACATGACAGGAAGTCTGTGACATTTTGATGCTTGAATGTAAGTAAATAGATTGTGAGAAGATATTTTATAAACACACATTGACATAGTAAAGACATTGTGAACGTGCCTTTGCTATAAAGACATGTAATGTACTGTTCTACCTGTGTGTGTGTGTGTGTGTGTGTGTGTGTGTGTGTGTGTGTGTGTGTGCGTGCGTGCGTGCGTGCGTGCGTGTGTGCGTGTATGTGTGTGTGTCAGTGCTCATCCTCCTCCCATTGAATAGTTGTGAAGCGGTGATTCCGCGGCCTGAGGAGAGAGGAGAATTATCAGGTTGGAGTGTTCACTGAGTTACAGTAAGAGAGAGAAAAACCGGCACGTCACATGATTTAGAGGAAACAGGTTCTCCTCCCTCATCTGTCTGTTTCTGTGACTGCAAGGTCACACACACGCCTCCCCCTCTCTCCCTCTCCACCTTTGTTTCCCTCTGCTCCGCGGAACCTCATTTCATTCAACACTCCCAAACCCACGACAGCTCCATAACTATAACTCTCTCCTCCTCTCTTCTCTTCATCCACAGCTAAATGACTCTGTCAGAAATAAAGAGCACTTATCTTATCTACTGCCTCCACTCTGCTGTCTCTATCCACATCCACATCACACACACAAATACACAGACGAAGAAGCCAAAGAAAACAACGCAACTTATGGACAAATTCTAACAGATTGGACACTGTCACAGACATGTCTCTTTTATTAAAACTATTATGATAGTAATTACTTTCCTAATCCATAACCAAATCTTTTTTAAAAAATTTTCATCTATGTTATAACTTTTGCTCTCAAATTAAAGCTTAAATCTTATTCAACAACATTTCAGCTCAATGTTCTGATGGAAAAAGTCATGAGGCGCCTGCCACAAGGAAAGAGATATCAGCCTGCAGTATAGCAGACAGACAGGTAGATGGAGGCTTGACAGAGGACAGCTGCCCACTTATTCTGTTCTGTCAACCCCCACCCCTCTCTTCCTCCCTTTTTCTTTTTCATCCTCCTCTCCTGTCATTCCCTCCTTCTCTGCTCCCTGTGGTGTGGAGGAGAGGGAGAAAGAGAGAGAGAGAAGGATCTACAGCTATCGGCAGCCAGCGGAGGGCTTACTGTGTTTTTGTCTTTGCATGTGTGTGTGTGTGTGTGTGTGTGTTAACCACCTGCTACTAGGCACACAGCAGGAGGCCACGGAGGGATGAGAGGAAAGACAGAAGGCTGAGGAGGTGGGAAGGAGTGTGATTGGGATAAAACTCTCAGCAAGAACAAACGCAACAACCAGCTACATGTGCACGCACGCACACACACACACACACACACACACACACACACACAACCAGGCGAGTCTCCATGAACACGTCACCAATAGTCATGTTACAAAGTGCAACATAGATGCAGGTCTTGATCAGCATGTATTGTGATGACTTTAACTTTCTGTCATCTGAGACTGCACACACACACACACACACACACGCACGCACGCACGCACACACACACACACACAGTTGTCCTGCTTTAACAGTTCACAGGGGTCAGAGGTGAGCAGCGACCTGCATCGACTGACTCATCTGTATGTGGAGGTTATGCATATGTTTATTGAACCTGGTCCAATTTGACCACCTTACCTGAGTAAGTTAGCTCCAAGCATTTGCATGCCGTAATGTTCAGAATCATCCTTTGTTCACGGACCTGGAGGCCTGAGTAGCCAGAAAACGATAGCAGGGAGGAGGGGAAGCGAGGCGGCGGCTCTCGCTGGGAGCTGATAGTGGGTGTGTGTATGCAAGAATGCGTAAGAGATGGAGAGATGAAAAGAGTGATAATTCTCCTGCTACCCTGAGGCCTCTCACAGCCTCGCGGGCTCTCTATAGGTCCCCTGACACATGCCTTAGCAGAAAGCCGGGGCCCGCTAATTGGCCCCTGTGATAACAGCAGAAAGACACGCAATATGTGTGTGTGTGTGGATAAGTGTGTATGTTTGTGTTTTTGTAAAGCAGCGTTGTTGAAAGCTTACATTTTCTACAAGTAATAATTTATTGGTCTGTAATTCTGCTTGGAAGGGTGTTGGATTTGTAAGCTGTGAGGACGTTTATTATGATCTACTGGCTCATTGAAGTCGGAAGCCACAGAAAGACAATTAAAGCATATACTGTGCGCTAGTTCAAAGCACTGCTTCAATCTTTAAACAGCTTGTTTCTCTGTAATTGTTTCATTATCTCAGTGTGCTTATTAAATGTACGATAATTGTTAATTACCACATGAGGATTTGTTAAGGATTTGTCTTGAGTATCAAAACGAATTAATTAAACTGAACACATTTAAAACAACAGCAATGATAACAGCAGGTGCAGTGTGTGTGTGTGTGTGTGTGTGTGTGTGTGTGTGTGTGTGTGTGTGTGTGTGTGTGTGTGTGTGTGTGTGTGTGTGTGTGTGTGTGTGTGTGTGTGTGTGTGTGTGTGTGTGTGTGTATGTGGGTACACAAATCCATTTTCAGTGCTACGCTTGTTTATTTGAATCTCTGGGTTTAATTGAGATTCATAGAAGGAATTTAAATGAGATTCAAATGAGATTCATGGCTAATTGTAGCACACAGGTAGTATGCAGATAGATTTAATGATGATTCAGTATATGTTGTAGTCTAACGAGAGTTGGATTAGACCGTTGGACGACACAGGCCGAAATCATTACGGTGGCTGGAGAGGGAAGAGCACGAGGAGAACGTGTGGGTTCAAGGAACTTTTCCTTAATATGTAAAAGTAATTTTAAATTCTATTCAGAGAAATAAATGATTTGAAAACATTTGTTTATTAACTGTGTCAGACTTCTTAAAATTTAGTTCATAATGCAAATGCAGTTTTAACTTCCGATATGTCTATTTTTAGAGAAATATCTACAAAAATAAATCTAACATTTATTTTTGAAAAAAAAAGAAAAAAAGAAGTCTGGTTCATCTGTAATGTCATGATTGCAGCGCTGTCCATTATAGATTGTGTCTTGGGATAAATTCTTGCAGTGAATTATCTCATAGTCAGCACACTGTACATGTGGTTTTACACACCCACCAGTTTAATCTGTGTAAAATCCAGCTGTTCACAACAGCTGGGACATTATAAGTAAATAAAACACAGCCCCTGAGCTTCATACATGCATGCACACACATCAACACAGATTCCTCAGTTGTCCTCCATACGTGAGCAACGAGTGCTTTCCTTTGTATACACCTGGAGAGGTGTGCGCTCCTAGATACTGTATATCCACCATAGCATGCTTACCATAATTAAATTGATGGGAAAATGTGTTGTGCACTGATCGGTGTGTGTGTGTGTGTGTGTGTGTGTGTGTGTGTGTGTGTGTGTGTGTGTGAACATGTGCGAAAGGAAAAACGCTGAAGGCGGCATCAGAGATAAGATGTTTAGTCTTCCAAAGGCATCTGGATTCCTGAATAGATACTCATATACTCACATTTACTCCAATACACTGAAGTAGAATTCCTACTGCCAATGTAATATACAGTAATTCCAGTACTTTGAGGCTGATGATTTAACACTTTTACTGCTTAAGTCTACGACCATCACTGTAGGCTCAGACTTAATATGACACTACATGTACACATACAGGACAAGTCCCTGAACCACACGTTCTGCCTTATTTTGCTTACTTACTCCCATTAAATGGGGGGTCACACACCAGGTAGTACAAACAAACAAAGAATATATGCATGATAATGAGCCCAACAATGAAAGCCACATTCTGTGGGACTGGTTAAGGCCCAGCAGTGGACATGGGCTCTTCCCACTGAGTAACTGCAGTATTGATAGATGCTGCAGAGCCCGAGTCCAGCGTCCCACTTTATTTCAATTAGCTCACAGGAAGCAGGAAATAACCTGCAAATCAATTGTGATTTCTATGGGGCTGAAGCTGGAGGCTGAGATTCACTTTGTTCACCAATAAAAGATGATGTCGCCATGAAGAAGATTAAAGGGCAATTTCCTCCTCATATATGCTCAAACTGTTGTCCAGTATATCACAATGTTCAATCGCTTCAAGGCTGTTTTGTTGTTGTTTTTTTGCATTATATTTCAAACCAGTGCTCTCTTTTCCATGTCTCAGAATCCTTTTGTAATTGTCTTATGTGGAGCAAAATGAATGACCTGAAAAGTCAAAACTCTTTTCTCTGCATTGCATAAGATGGAATGCTGAAAATAATTGTTGTGGTGATGTCATCTCTGGATTTCTTTGTTATACATTTATGTAAATGAGAAATAATTCCATCTTTATGAGGGGTCAATCTTTGTACCCCATGCTTGATGTCCAGGCCAGAAGTTACATCTGAGATTTTAAGACACACAGAAATGTTCACATTCTGCTCTTACAGTGCTTTTAAAATAGATTTCCCATTTTCCACCTTCAAGCCGGCCGCTAGTGCTTACATTAAATCAGTCTTGGAATCAGGCCACAAAATTAAATGTCATTAATGCTGATGTACCCTTTTAGTGACCAGCACCAAACTAAGCAGTGACAGAAAACAGAAGGAAATAAAGGAAACTGTATCTGCGCCATGAAACACGCCATGAAAAGCTTTTAGTGAGGGGAGGTTGAGAAGGGGAGGTCAATATGGATTGCAACCAAGCAAGATATAGAAGGTTATGTGGTGTATGATCATATCAGAAAACACAGTCATGTATGAGCCCCACTTTACAACACTTCACACACACAAACACACACTCACCTGAAACCCTGAGAAGCACCGCAGTGTAATTTGTTTGTGTTGTTGGTGCAGTGGACTGAAGCGATGGAGGTAGTAACTGGTTGATGGTAGGCTTTATGGAGACACTATATAATGCCTGTGACAGTTTATTCAGTGCATGTCAGGCAGGGGGGATTTGTGACACTACAATGGCTGGGACACTCCCGCAGCCCCGTGCACTTATGCACCCACCGTTCACGGCTCCAGAGGGAGAAACGAGTGAGGGCGACGTGAATCTGTTTGCATGTAGTTGTGTACAATATAGCGCTGATACAAGACTGTAATTTTCTAACACTACCAGCACTGAACTCATGGGAGAGTTCTTTTAAAAAGAATCTTTGAATTTTTGCTCAACATTTTAGCTGTTGAATGTAACGTCACAGTCATCCATTACTCAAGTAGATGTAAATGTCCGCAACAGTTTAATGAGAGGTTTTCCTTTTGCTTCACAGCTACAGTGGCAGGCGACTGGACACCAAACTGAGATGGTTAGACAGTACATTTTCTTTACAGAAAAAGAAAATCTGCCTTCTTTTTTTTCCTTCTTGTTTTTTAACATTTCGTGCAGCTAGTTATTCCCCGAGGTCCAATAGCCAAGTTCTCATTGGTTCTCCTCTCGGCTGGATGCTATTAGCCCTGTGATTGGGTATTGAATTAGCCTGCTGATTGGGTATTGAAGGAGTGAAGACTGATGAGAGGATTTAGCTAAGCTTTCTTCTCCAAACCTCATTACTCACACTCAGAGAGCAGAGCTGGCAAACACACGCACACACACACACACACACACACACACACACACACACACACACACACACACACACACACACACACACACACACACACACACACACACACGTTCACACAGACATTTGTGTCCTGCTTTCAACTCCCACCTTTCTAATGATTTCACAACTTCAACATCATCCTGCTTCAACAATCACCTGCAGGAAAAGGGACAATTAATTCTCGGCTGACAGACACTGGGCTCACCTTTCTCACTTGCTGCAGAAAGAGTTCTGTCAGAAACCACTGGACGAATATCTGATATGATGCATGGGACTAGAGACGTTGGGAGACAACCTTTCAGCGCTGAAAAGAAAGTGTTGTCGGCCCAAGAGGGAGTTTGCATTCAATCGGAGGCTCCTAAAGGGAGTAATGCGTAAAGGGCTTTGGCTGATTTATGCTTTGTTTCATCCCACAATAAAGATTATGGATGATGATATTGATTTAGCCAGGGCTGTGGCCATGACTGGACTCAGGCTCTCAGGTTGGAAGGAAAAAAAGAATTTACCTTATTATCATTCTCAGACACGGGGGGATGTGTTTCTCTCAATGTGTGTGTGTGTGTGTGTGTGTGTGTGTGTGTGTGTGTGTGTGTGTGTGTGTGTGTGTGTGTATGAGTGTGTGTGTGTGTGTGTGTCTGACTGTGTGCCAGAGTCTTAGATCATCCTCTGTATTAGCAGCACGACTCTTCCCTCCTTTAGTGTTTGTGAGGGTGTTGAACTCCATCCTGTCCTCCTCTCTCACGAGCCGGAGCGTGAGCAGCAGGCGTTCCCAGCAGCACAGCAGAGCCGACCAGGAGGGAGGGATGAAGTTATTGACTCCACTTTGATTTAACCTCTCCTGCCTGATCCTCACAAACACAAAGACACATGCAGGCTGGGGGAATTCTCAAAATAAAAGCCACTCTCAGAGGAACGTGTGTGTGTGTGTGTGTGTGTGTGTGTGTGTGTGTGTGTGTGTGTGTGTGTGTGTGTGTGTGTGTGTGTGTGTGTGTGTGTGTGTGTGTGAAGTATGTATTTCAGGATTCATTTCACCTTTTAGCTTTAGAAATATTTGTGTATACCAGTTGTGGAAGTAGAACTGGATACTTTGC
This sequence comes from Antennarius maculatus, assembly GCA_013358685.1. Lineage (NCBI taxonomy): Eukaryota > Metazoa > Chordata > Actinopteri > Lophiiformes > Antennariidae > Antennarius > Antennarius maculatus. The sequence goes on along the minus strand of CM023611.1, from coordinate 13,748,329 downwards.
CTAAGTTTAAGAAGTAATAATTATTTAGAAACACTTTATTTTGTCTCATACTCCATAGTGATTTTGAGGAGAAGCACATTATGTTTCGGTGTCTTCATGCTCAAGGATACTTGGGTATCACGTAGGAGCTGGTGATTGAACCACTGACCTTCTGATTACTGGATGGCCTCCTTCACCACCTACGACACAGCTTTTTCTTTTTTACCCCCACATTATTGTGGAATAAAAATGTATTTTTAAGCATATATAGTCTTCGTTTTCAAAATTAATGAAAATTACAGACTAGAAATACACTTAAGGGACCAGACAATCAACAGTCTGATATAAAAATAACACAGTGTCATTTCAAACTTCATTCTTTCATGCTAACCCTTAATTAAAGTCAAAATAAGTACAGTACTAGCACTTAGCCACTATGTATTGGAAGAGAAAAAACAATCACAAATATCACAAATCACTACTATATAAGACAGTAATATGTATCATTATAAAAACCTTTTATGTTTATTTCAACTTTTTATGCACTGTTGACTTTAATCTGTAACATGTAGTGCTCCATACGCTCCAGGCTGCTATAGATGACAGTGAACCTTTCTCTGCATGTTATGTTGGTTAAGCTTAATGCATCTTCACAGTGTTTAGTGAATGCATCCCTAATTTTAAACCATTACTGAGTAAAACAGCAGCTATTATTACCAGTAATATCACTGAATGCTGTTTTGCTGAATGCTGTTATAGTTGTTGTGCAGGACAATGCCGCCAAAGTGCACTTCTCTTTAATTAATTACCTGCTTTTGTTTCTGGAGGCAACACACACACACACACACACACACACACACACACACACACACACACACACACACACACACACAAATACACACTCAGATTATCACACACATTCACAAACACACAAGAGTTTGGTTTTTAGAGGAAAAAGGAGGAAGCGAGGGAGACAGGACGAGGGTAATATCAGCAGGCTATCTATCCTCTCTTCCACTGGTGCATCCCAATCCTCTTTGGAAATAACAAATGCATAAAGGAGCCACAACACAAATATATCTGCCTGGCTCAGATAGATAGGGCTATGCAAGAGTTTAATACCCTTATGTAAACCAGTAACAATCAAACCCTAACATACACCCCCACATCACCACTAAGGGGACAATAAGGAACACGCTCTATTCTCTCTCTCTCCAGATATGAAGTGAGGAGTGATTGCGTGTGTGTGTGAGAGTGAGAAAGAGAGAGAGAAACAGACGAGCTATTTTCTTCAGCAGATAGTGAACAATGCAGTAGCCCACATTGTTTGGCTCCCTGATGCTGGTTGTGGTGGTTGTTTTTTCCCTAGCAGAGAGAGATACAGACCTTGACCTCAGAGACCAGAGCACGTCTGATACGACACTTCATCCATGTCTCATCCAGTCTTTTGACATCTCACTTTCATCCCCCTGTGCCAATTTGTTTTTATACTTCAGCTCCTTTCTCTTCCTCCTTCTGCTGTTTTTTTTTCCTCACTAAATTCAGTCGACAAAGAAACCAGCAACACTAAAATCACGGCACTCATTTATCTCAAAAAAAGTTGCTTCCAACAAGCAATCCAACCCGAGGAAAGAACTTGAGGACTGAAAAATTTATCAAATTAATTTGTGTAAAATATGCTGCAAGCGTGGCAGGAGGCAACACTAGAGGCCACAAAGGAAAACAAACATGAAATTCCATGACTATAACATATTTTTTTATACAAAAAAATGTGATTTCACATTGTTCCCAAACTACTCACACACAGATTTTGACATGAAGAGAGGAAAAGGACGGGGCTGTCTCTCTAAGGGTGGATCAATATAATTAGTATGCCTGTGTGTGTGTGTTTGAGGTTAGTATAGACAGGATAGCAAAAGGATAGTAAAGGTTAATATCATACATCAGCTCTGCATATGTCTCTGAAGGAGAGAAACACTCGTCTCTGTGCTCTCAACAGGGTTGATCACTGTAAGATTATACATCGACTGACATTTCACACTCGCTAGTCGAAGGAGAATTCAGCCACTTTATTTTAGAGGTGTGGAGAACAACTCAGCAATTTAATACAGCCTCTGCAGCAGCACTAATCTCTTTAATTTATGCTATGGAATTTAAGACATTTATTAACATTTCTAATAATCCGAAACACTTTTTTTTATGTCTTGACAGTATTATATATTCAAATTTTTTTCTACAGTTTTTTTTTTTTTTATCAAAGCCAAGTGCGATGTGACGGTAGCAGTGGTCTCAAAGACGTTTTTCGCTGCAAGCTCAGTGAGACATGATCAACATCTCTAAACCAAGCCCACAAAGGAAGTGTGTGTTGCATGTGTGTGTGTATGCACGACCGTTAACGTGCGTGTTGGCCGTACCTGATTGCATGCATGAATCGCTCTTTGCGTGTGCATGTGTCTTTGTGATTGCATGTGTGAAAGCATGCCTTGAAGTTCTCCTTGATCATCAAGCTTAATGCTGCACTCTCTCAGCCATATACAACCCTGCAAGGAAACCATCAAATATTTATACAGCATTATCCCTGATCCTATAGCCTGTAAGTAAAGAAAACACTCTGCTGACTTTAGTTGCATTGCAAAGGTTTAGATATTTGAGGTCTGGCTCCAGTTAGGAGTTGCTGACTCTCATCTAACACCAGGTTTTCTCAAGGAAAACACATCTGGTTGTTCCAACCCACAGGGTAAACCATATTTTTTTAAAAATAGTGCAGCCACAAATACTGTTTACAGCTCTCATCTCAGGATTTGTTTTTGCTATAATGATTGAGAAGGAGGATGGTGGATAAACACAGAAAGTGAAAGCAAAGAGAGAATTAATTCAACATCCTAGACACTGAATGGCTGCTGTTGTTCTGAAGGCTGTTTTATGGAGCAGAAACAGCCTGATCTCTGTGTTGTTTTCTCCCTGATTGATTGCCCTGGCCTGGGGCTCCTCGGAGTGTACTGCGTTTTGTCTGAGTATTTACTGGAATGTTGGGAGGATAAAAATCACAGACTCAGCCATCACACTGCAAGAAGCTGAGTGGCAAAAGCAAACAAAAAGAGAGGCAAAGGATGCAAACAGCCAGACAAACGGAGAAACACAGGAGAATATACGGCGCAAATATGGAGACATGAGCATCATAAAAAGATGAAATGTAAATACCTTTGTTAAAGCCATTCATTTTCTGCACCCCTGCAGCCAGGTCTGGCATCCACCCTTTGCAATCCAGAATACATTTATCGCTCTGCATCGCTCAGCCTCTTTAGCGCTTTCTTTTTCTCTAAATTATTCTCAATCTGCAATCTCATTTTTATGAAGTTTTCGATACACAGGACGCACATATTTAACAATGAAAAACAGATTTAAATGATACATTTTTGACAGTGTCAGCAAAACTGTATATTACAGGCTTAACAAAGAATTTCCTGCAGTCCTAGCGCATTGGATTGCATTAGATAGGACAGATGTACTTAATAAAATAGTAACTCAGGTACAATACCATTGCCATCCATCAAAAATAACTTTGCCCATTACAAATGTCCACAGGGAATGCTGGAGTAAAGGCCCGCGAGCCCGTCCTCTCTCTGGTATTGGCCAACAAACTGTAACAGGACAATTTGTCGTGCTTTCTTGCATTGATTCCACTGAACACCTCTGGTGCATTCGTGTTTCCAAAATGAGGAATCGGTCTGTTACAGACTAACGGAATTCTCTGGTGTCCCATTCGCTAGTCAGGAATGTAATTTAAACAGCTCACTTCTGATCTCTCCAAACGAGTACAAGCATCTCAATTTCCTAGGTGTTACAGAAAACGGTGCAGGCCCGTCACCGATACACACACACACACACACGCACGCACACACACACACGCACACACACACACGCACACACACACACACACACACACACAAACAGACACACAGACACACACACACACGCCGTACCACGATGGAAACAGGAGAGGACTGTTGCAGTGAGAGGTGTGGGTCTTGGCTACAGACTGTGATGTGCTGTGGACAGGACTGATGACTGTCAGTGTGTGGGGTCCCTGTGTGCAGCGGCTCAGGCCGAGCCGTTCAGGGTTCCCTCTGTTGCTGACCTGTCAGGGTGACAGAGACAGACTGACACGCTGCTGCATCGAGAGGTCCCAGCTTTCAATCTGTCTGCTTTTTTTTCAACCCCCTCCATTCATGTTTCTAGATTCCTCTCATGCCGTTGCTCACAGTCTTTCACTTTCCTCTCTTTGTCAGACTTCACTCAGACTCAAGGTGTTTAAAAATTTATGTTTGGATTATTTTAGGCTCTATTTTCCAATCTAGTTTTTAATTCATCTTCATTTTGTGAGCTCTAGTGTCGTAAAATCACGTCATTATCAAACTGTTTGAGAAGTGTCTGCATTAAGTACATGCTTTTGTGTATGTCTGTCAGTTGTGCTGTGTGTTTGTGTGTGTGTGTGTGTGTGGGGGGGGGGGGGGTTATTGCGTAAATCTAAAAACCTCAAAATGGTTCTTGTCAGATGATATTCTGCCACTTTGCAGATTACTTCTCAGATTAACACACAATGAACAATCAGGAGGTGTGAGCGATAACGCCCCATGTTGTGTGTTTGTGTGTGCAAGTGTGACAGCGCAAGTGTGTATGTGCTTAAATAGTTGTCAACATATTCTGTGTGCAAGTGTGTGTCTGTGTGTGTGTGTGTGTGTGTGTGTGTGTGTGTGTGTGTGTGTGTGTGTGTGTGTGTGTGTGTGTGTGTGTGTGTGTGTTTGTAGTCATAAGGTCTCGTCTTTCTCGATGCTGTGAAAAACACACACCTCCATCTACAGCCCGGGGGGGTCTAACTGTGTATTATGAGTCCTTAGTGGGTGAGAACAAGTGGATGTCGATGCTTAAGTGGCCGCAGAGACAGAGATTTACTTCTCTTATTGCAGCACACAGAGATTTAACCTAGCTCAGTATGTGATTAAGAGAAACTACTTCCATAATATTGTAATGCTTGAATGTCTGCTGTGTGTGTGTGTGTGTGTGTGTGTGTGTGTGTATGCGTGCGTGCGTGCGTGTGTGTGTGTGTTAACACTTCCTCTACAATAGGATTCACTGTGGGGAAAATGCCTCTGTGGTTGTTTCCATTTGATGAATGTCAAATTTCTCTTCACTCATTCCTCTTGTCTTCTAGTTTACCACCTGTCTGCTCCTTTTCTACATCCTCATTGTTCAGTTCTACTTCTGTGTGTGTGTTCGTGTGAATGTGTGTGTGTGTGTGTGTGTGTGTTTGTGTGTGCGTGTGTGTGTGTTTGTGTGTGTGTGCGTGTGTGTGTGTGTGTGTGTGTGTGTGTGTGTGTGTGTGTGTGTGTCCATTCTCATTCTGCCAGGTTTATTTCTGTTATGTTTCTTAATTAGCTCGTAAAGGTCAAGGCATCTCTCAGAAGCGGGGGCGGTGCATGCAAATGAGCCAGAAGGTCAGATGGATTAGTGACCGCCTTGCACCACCCAAATATGGACACGACTGTACCACAATACAAATACTCACAGCTAGGAGAGCGCTGCCTAAGTGCAGACACACACCCAAACACACAGCGGTACAAATATGATGTTGATCGGCTTCATTCACTCATCTCCACCCACAAGAACCAGAAGGATCCTAGCTGTCAGGTTTGGGACGTGACCCCAGAAATAAAATAAATAATACCGTTCATACCTTTCAGGAAGGGTTGCAGTGGGTCCCTGCTGGTTTATTTCCACCTTACCTTGATATTATCCTATCATTAAAGGTGCACTCTGACAGTTTGACTCATCATGAATCAATGGAGTAGTCAGGAGTTATGCTACACCCAAAAAAATAATACTGCATGTTACTTAATTCAATCAGTGAAACATTTTTACACTGACAAATATTGACTAGATATGAAACCTCTCAAATCTGTTAAAACAAAACCTGAGTCATGAGTAAAATCTAAGTAATATTTTCTAGTAAGTCTGAACGAATTGATTTGGTTCAATCAACTACACAAATTGAGGAAATGTAACTGAATTTGGGGGGTCGCACCCCAACATGAGGGTGGACGTCACCTTGCTCAAGGGTGCCTTGGCAGTGGCTGGGAGGTGAGCTGACACCTCCCACCGTCAGCTCACACTCCGAGAGATGTGCTGGCGGGAGCGGGATTCGAACCACCGATGGCTGGGCGATCCGTCTTCAAGACATCTTCTCTACTACTGAGCCACTGCGAGACTGAGTGACCAGCGCCCCAAAATCCTAAAAACGCGGAATCGGTTCCCTTCTGTTTACTTGATGTTTTTAAGTCGTTAGTTACGTCTCCAATACAATTGAGTTGACTTGTTTAATAATTGCACTTGTTAAAAATAACTGATATTTGTTAATATATTCTCAAAAAGGTTGGTGAAGCATACACTTATTAGTACAAATATTTAAACCATGTCATCTTTGAGTCAAATAATACTTTATTTTAAGTAAGTAAACTTAATTTACATGTGTCTATTTCACACAAATATTCCTGTTGGAGTTTTACTAATTAATTTTGATGTAGTCAATCAAATACTCATCATGATGATATTCAGAATTTTTATTGAGCATGCACAACTATATATTACTGTCACATTTACACGGTCCTTGAATCATTAGAGTGTACTAGTCTGTAGAAACTGTTCTATGTGGTTCTGGTGCTCTGGAGAATCTCACACTGAAACAGATGAGCTTTCAAGCTGTGGCTTGTAGAGGAATCAGTGTTTAACGGGTAAACAGGTTGTAATCAAGGGCAGTTCAGTCTCTGATACTTGATTTACAGACGTGACAGCTTCGGTTTCTTTTTTGCTTCTTTCTTTTTTTTATAAAATCTGACTTCTGTGAGTTATAATTCCTGAAACTGAAGAGCGATTTGAAATCAGTGAGGTTTATCCATCCAACCGCTTCCTGTAAGCCTTGTGTCATCGGGGCGGCAGTAGCTCAGTCCGTTAGGTCTTGGGCTGGGGACCAGAGGGTGGTCGGGTCAAGACCCACATGGACTATAAAGATCCAGGTGTGAACCGGTAGTGGAGAAGTGCCAGTTCACGTCCTGAGCACTGCCAAAGTGCCCTTGAGCTCTGTCTCCTTACAAGTTGCTCATTTGGGTGCAAGATGAAATACAGTAGCTGACCGCCACTCTACCTCTCCATATATACTGAATGGTTATTCTTTGTGTGTATGTTCCAGACCTGTACACACACAAGTATATATATATATATATACACACACAATGTGATAAAAAACTAGAGCAGAATAAATAATTTCTGCCAAAGGGAATCAATGAAAGTTGTTTCTTTTTCTTCTTTATTACATTTTACTCAACCCCCCAACCTATTTTTTTTAATTACGTACATTCAGTGGACCCCTAAAATTTGCAATTCAGTTGAATTTTAAATCTTGGATCAATTTTGCAAGAAGAAACTTGTTAATATCTGCACTCCCCATCCTAGAGACTGGATGCAGCCTGGCCAGTGGGCCCGTAGATTTACCTGCTAGTATTTGCAATTTGGTTCCATCAGTTCTTTCCCAGTTGCCTCCACATTCACAAAAACCCTACAGATTGATAATTTCCAGGAGGATTATCTATGTCAGGTATGATGAACAGATTGAATACTTTTATGAGACGATGTCATTTCCATGGAAGGCTGTATATCGAAAATCACCAGAATATGATCAGTGTACCTTGGTGGTCTACACCTATCATGGGAATATAAATAATGTCAATGTTTCATTTATTCTAATGTTGACAAATTCTTAAATATTCAGCCATAAAGGGGTCATTTAGGGAGATTTCTGTGCCACTAAACATGCTGGTTGGGTCATTTTTATCCCAGAGATAACAAAAGAGTTTAATCATGACCACAATCATTCTCCAGTCAATAGTTTTTGTGCCTGAACCCAAACTGAAATGATAACCTTTGCATAAGTTGCTGAGAAACAGTGTCACTCAGATTAAAGGTGAGATTATATGAGGACTAAGAAAGGACTAATTTATCATTTTATTCACTTTCTGTTTAGTGCCGTTGTTTTAAATACTAAATGTTTAATTTAACACATGATAGATGTGCTTGAGTCTCTCTCCAAAGACATCTGGTGAGGTGACGTTTCAGTCTTCATAACATGCAGTACCTGAATGCTGGCACAGATAAGATAAGAGTGGATGTGCCACCACTGATGGGGTCGCAGCTGTGGCGTTTGCAGCGGATCTGTTAGTCGTCTCCAGGTCCATCACCTTTTGCAGCAGAGCTTGTCTCTGTGTCCTTTAGCCCTAAATCACTGGGTTGTCTTCATGTGTGAAAGCTCTTCCTCCCTCTCTGGCTCCATAATTCATCGTGGCTGTCTGCTCTCTCTCTTTCTCTCCCCCATCTCACTCACTTTACTTCTCCCATAACTCACTGGGGTCTCTCCACGCTCACTCACTCCTCTCCCCAGAACCATTCATGATTATATCTTTGTAGCACTCTCTTTCTCCCTCCATTTCTCTTCTCCTCCTCTCTGCTCTCTCGTCTTTTCCCACTCTCTTTCATTCTCTAAACAATTTTCAAATCCACTTTTGACGTAGCATCAATGCTCTGAGTCATAGCTGCACCCTCCCACCACCACCACCACTGCATCTCTACCAAATATCATTCATCTATTCCTCTCTGGTGGAAGGTTGTTTGGCTGCCTGCCTGACTTCCAGCAGGCAAAGTGATGGACACGGGGTGAGACCCAGCAGTGCGATACACTCCTACAACACAACACAACAGAGACCAGACACTACTGTATAACACTGCACTGAATGCACAAAGAGCTGCGGAGGAGGAGGATGATGGACAAAATAAAAGTGGAGTGGAGAGGGAGTGATAAACAGCGCATCACTCGGGGGGAGCATTTTTCAGTCTTTGAGCTCATTATGTTCATGAGTGAAGATAAACTCAGCCGCGTATCAGCACCAGTGGAAACCATCAACGCAGATGTGAATTAAAGCTGAACTTTCTCACACGTGATGAAAACACTTGTGAGTAAGTGCACCTATCTGGAGTCACAGGCTGTTTGGCCCAAAGCATTAAAAGTGCAGCTAAGAGCGAGACAAGTCTGTCAGTGTCATATCTTCAGCTGAGCAGACCTTCATAGGAGATGATAAAGAAAATAGGACTCTCTTTGTTTAGATCCTTTCCTCCACCTCCTCCTCCACCTCCTCTTCTTCTCCTTCGCTGAGTAAAGTATTTACCAAGAATCATGCCGTTGTTTTTCAATCACACACTGAAAGTCTGAGCTGCCCCAAAGTTAAAAAATAAATAAAAATTCTGCAATACCTTCTCGAGAGTAGACACACATAAAATACAAACACTGCTGGAGGAGTATGTTTTACAGACATTGAAGAGCACCGAACCTTTCTTTTGCCTCCCTTGACATTAAATGTCTGAATATTAATGACACCTATCTCTTCCCTGTTGTAATTTTGTAAACGGTTATCCTTACATTGGCTATCCAACCATCCTTACAGCCCTGTGATGATGATATGAGTCTCCTATGTGTGCCTACAGGGCCTATAAGATTTAGAGCTGCTTTCTGTAGAGCTTAAAGTAGGTCTGATCCTTTATCAGCAAAAGTAGTTCCACTACTTAAATTATTAGGTTTAATATCTGCATCTGCTGTTCCACTGCTGGTCGGGACTCATTCCACAAACTGTCCACTGTTTATGTTCAGTTTCATTCACTTTCCGGGTAATGAATTATTTTGGCCTGGTTTGCCTTTTGGACCAGCGTTTGTTCATCTTTGGTTTTATGAATCAAAGATGAACCAACATCTTCCTCAGGTGAGGTTACTGTGACTCCACGTCTTCTCCAACAAAAGCTAAGTAGAACAATAGCAAAACCCAACTAGAACCAAGGCAGTCACAGACTGCAACATCCCGCGACACCCCTGAATTCAAAATTTTACCCTGACCTACTTGCATAGATCAAAGATCAAAGCTGGTGCTCTGACCTACTGTCATTGATCAAAGCACTAGCTTTGATCTGTGGTCTTACTCACACTGGCCTTCACCCTCGTCTTTCTATCTTATCCAGTTTCCTGAGTGTACAAAAGTTGAAATTTGACCTTGACCTAGTTTTCTCAAGGTCAAGGTCATCTTCTCATTTTCATCCCCTTTGCTGCCCGAATAATGTGCTTTTTGTTTCATCTTTCTATCTGCAAGGGTTGCGTAGATATTTTGTGGAGTAACTAACAGATGAACGAATGAACATGCGAACACTGACAAACACAATTACCCACCATGCTTTGGTATCTTGCATTAAAACACAGGGTTTACCACAGCTTGTTTGCTTTATGTCCTCCATGCAGACACAACATAGAGGCACAGACCTGTGATACCGATAGCCGCTCCACACTCAGTCCTCCGCTCAGTGCTAATAAACGCTATCAGCACAGACTGAGGCTGTATGTCATCTGCTGCATTAGTTACTGTACGGTTTTGTCAGGCCGATTGCTTGTGTTTTCATTACATACATTAGCACTGCTTCCATTCTGTATCAGTCCTCTGATTACAATAAATGCTCACTCGCATTGTAATGATGGGCTTAACAATAATGGGCTATAAATTAAAACACTGCTCAGAAGCAAAAACTATTATGCTGTTAGTGTTTACAGTATGCCCATGTATGTATGGCAGAAATGGTGGATAATTACCATTTACACAGGCAGTCACACAACACAACAGCCACTTATCGTCCATTTGCTTCCATGTCTAGGGACAGACGAGGGATTTGTGTTCTGATCAAGGATATCAAGGCCTCAAATGCTCATTGCTTTCAGCCAGAGATCAATAAACATATAACTAGCTGCATCTTACCTGTGTTAAAACACACCAGCGACGGGATGGAGCTCCTCTCTCTCATCTCGCAGAGAGGAGGGCAGGTTGAAAAGATTATTAAGGTATAATTCACTGCTCTGTCTGTGTCATTTGAGTTTTGTGTTATCAGTGATATCACCCCCAACTCACACACACACACACACAGAAACCCTATGAGTGAGTGGCAAGCAAAAGTGTGTGTGTGTGTGTGTGTGTGTGTGTGTGTGTGTGTGTGTGTGTGTGTGTGTGTGTGTGTGTGTGTGTGTGTGTGTGTGTGTGTGTGTGTGTGTGTGTGTGTGTGGTGGGTGCTTCCATATGAAATGTACACGAAGGTGAATCTCAGTGGTGTTAATGGCTTTTTAAATGTCAGGGAAAGTCAGGGAATGATAAAAGAGAGATCTGTTATCCACTGTCCTCATGATCACCGTGGAGCACAGCGCTGCTCTCACCTCACCGAGAAGCCTGTGTCTGTGTGTGTATGAATGACTCTGTGTGTGTGTGTGCGTGCGTGTGTGTGTGTGTGTGTGTGTGTGTGTGTGTGTGTGTGTGTGTGTGTGTGTGTGTGTCTAGGAGTAGACCAACGTCTACCTGTGCTGATGTCAGCATGATTTATGCACCAATCAGATTAGCTCTGAGAGAGAGAGAGAATGAGGGTAGGGAGGGGGCGTCAGACATTACTTGCTGGTTTATTGTCGTGTTTTCCATTATGTATTTGGTTCAGTGTGAGGTGAAAGATAAATTAACAGCAGTTGAAGTGGTGCAGCTTTGTACTTGGCCAAAATTCATGCCCTATTATGTGTTTATTCCACACAAATGAACACGCAGCAGAGAGTATTTACATATCAGAAGTATAATCTATATCAGAATATAATAAAGGTAGATGAATCTTATCTGATCTACAGATTATTGAAGACAGTAAAATTCATATTAGATAAACACAGTCATTTAAATTTAAACATAATAAGAAGTATAATAATCAACTGTGTCAAAATTTCACATCAAATATCACATTTTATATAGTTTGATTTATTTCAGAAAAAGTAACCAAAGTTTGTTGTTGTGAAAAGAAAAAAACCAACTTTGAACATGATTAACAAATACCAGCGGAGCAGGAGGTCAGGAACTGTAATGTGAATGGGTAAAGCAGATATCAGCAATGAAGCAACATGAAGCAAAAAAAAAGACTTTAATCATAGAAATATTTATCAGGATTCATCAGAAATTAATCAAAATGAAAAAAAACTATTATTGATTGAATTTTTTTTGTTTTTAAAGCCATCCACTAAAGCAATCAGTCATTTATGCAGAAAATGTCATGCAGCCATGCTGAGTCTCTGTGGCACCATGCCTCCAGGGTGCCCCCCCTTGGATGTTTTCATGGCCCTCCAACTGAGAGGGGTCCCCAGGGAACACCCAGAACTTACTGGAGGGAATACAAACCTCATGCTGCCTGAGATGAGAGGGAGGTTTGGACCTGATGTCAGAGTGCCGACTGCCCGTTCAGGAGAATCCTTTTGATTTGTGAACACAGACACAGGTGGTGTGTTCATCGGCCTCTTACATTACATTACATTAGCCGCTTACCCAACCAACCATCTCAGCTGCCTCGAGGCAGAGTACACCCCGGATGAAACGCCAGCTCATCGCAGGATCTGTACACAAACCCTTACAGATCTTGTTTGATGTCCTGTTGAACATCAACAAATTGTGACAATTTATGACTTAGCATTAGTTGAATTTGTTATTGGCACACGTTTCGTCATACAACAGCCAGTACAAGCAGGAGTGTTATATTACAAACCTACCAAGAGCAAACCAACAGCAGTGTAGTTCACGTAACTCCTCCTCTGATTTCAACGCGAAGCACAACAGCTCATGGATTCACTGACAACTGCAATCGCTGGTATTTGTGTATTATCCAAGTCAACCACAAACACACACACACACACACACACACACACACACACACACACATACACACACACACACACACACACACACACACACACTCACACACCTACACACACACACACACACACACACACACACTCAAATACAGCAGTGTGTACAGCAGTGATTCTGTGTCTAATTACCCACAAATGTTTCTGCTGAGATTTGATTCACCTTCAGGTAGTCAACACCTCTGTCCCTAAATGCGCACACACCTTGCTCTGCTGTGTGTCTGTGGGTGTGTGTTTTGCCTGGTGTCCTGGTCTGCCCTGTCCCTCTAACAGAGGGCTGAGTGATGTCACAGCAGACTGCATTTTAATAGAGAGGGAAGCAATTAGTGATGGGACGGGGCGAGAGGTGGGGAGATGGAGGGGCTGTCTGTGTGACACACAGTACGCACAGTTCACACACACACACACACACACACACACACACACACACACACACACACACACACACACACACACACACACACTCATTACTAAGGATGAGTTAATTAATTGCACGGTGATTCATGGTACTTGTAATTAATCTCGTTGGTATGTGAGTGTTTTGGAGAGGTTACTCATCCCACTTTTCACACACACACACACACACACACACACACACACACACACACACACACACACACACACACGCACACACACACGCACAGACACACACACACACACATTGGCAGTGTAAATGATGCTTTGTTAGCATAATGTACCTTCTTTTAAACAAATCATTGTTGTTATTGGTAGGTATATTACCTCATATTCTTGTATTTGGATTTTTTTATTGCTCATTATGTGTTCTCGCTTACCATAATATCGTTTATTGAGCTTTGTTTTTACATTAGGTACCATTTTACATGCCATACTAATTGTCTTTTATTTTACACGGCTCTTCAGCATTAAAGTTTTGGTGTGTGTGGAGTGCTGGAGTAAAACAGACTTTACAAGAAAAAAGATAACACGATGAATAAAATGTGAATGGATGTATTAAGACTTTAACACACATTTAAAGACATAATACGTGTGTGTAAGATCTATAAGCATACACATGGGAGGTGTTTCTCACAGAGCAGCAAATAAAACTGGGAACTCACCTCATGAAGGTAAATAATAAATAAGAACAGAAATAAAGCTAACAGGGAAGTGAGACTTCTCATCACTGTGTACTTTGGTGTTTTTTATTTGGTTAAAAAGCTTTTCCCAAATTAGGGAGTCACAGACAAAATGTGCTGTATGATCTTACATTTATTCCCTTTATTGCACCCGGTCACTTCATTTCCCATCTCCTTTTATTCCTCCTGAGAGCTCTTACCTCTTTCCGCTCTTTCTTCTTTCTTTTAAAGATCGCTCCAGTTGAAAAATTTGTCAAACTAAACTTGGCTTCATCTACCCATAATCCTTTGCATTTATTAGCGTGAGCGGGAGTGGTGTGATCACATTTAGAAATTAAACAAATAAAAAAGTTGAAGATAGCTTAGTGAGTGATGAGGCCGGCCATTTGGAGTTAGCATAAATCTGAGCCTGTCAGCAACTCGCCTATGCTTGTTATGATTTTGCCATGTTGGGATATATGAACCTAGTTTATTAGAACCAAACACCACCAAGCTTATTTATAAGCACATCCTGGTCTGCTGCCAATAAGCCCATTAAGAGCATTGTTGTAGACTGGTTATATGATCAAATACACAACAGTAATTGTGAGTGGAGAGAGGCCGTACCGTTTCTCAATGAGGTGATTATCTGTGCGCAGGTTATTGTGCTATTTCAGCACGACAAGTAAATCTGCATCACACCGTCAATTACAGTCGAAGCTGTCAGAGAAATGAGTTGTGAAAATGACGACATTAAATGATGATGAGGGAGAAAGAACAGAACAAGAAAACAGACACAACCTGTTAAAGAGAGAGAAATAGAAAGAATACGTTTGAAATCAAACTAGGAGATTTTATTTTACTGGTGACAGATGGTCACAGTTAGGAGAAAGGAGAGTCTTGTTGTTTAGCACCCTGTTTTTTCCATCTATCCTTCTTTCTCTTCTTACATATGCTCCCTCAATGTTGAGGCCAACATTTCTCAGGATACACAATGTGGGTGAGTCTTGATGTAATTTTTGAGTAGGACAGTTCTTCAAATCATAACTTAGTTTTATGTGGTGGATGCTTTTGTGAGAAAACATTTTTACAGCTTGTGTTCCGTTCTGAAAAGGCAATTAGGGGAAAATAATTTCCTCACTGGTGACACAGGAACATCTCACCTGATTTTTACGTGCCTGAAAGCCAAGGCTCCAAAAGGAATCTCTGTTGTGCATCTGAAATATGTTCAGTCTCATGTTGGGCTCACATCACAGTCCACAGAGCTTTTTATTTTTTTCTGTTAACATATTCAAACGTTCACACTCCAGGTCTCATCACAAGTCCTTCAGAGCGTCTGAGCAGATCAGGAAAACGAAGGCGTTCAATCTCTATCCCTCCATGTTTTTACAAAGTGGAGGGTGGAGTTCCATTTTTTATAACCAATCACTTTGTCAGGTAGAAGAAGTAAACCTTAGTTGTGTATGCCCTCACTTTTGTTGCTAGCATTGAACCAGTTGGTAACAAGTTACGCAACTACACACACACACACACACACACACACACACACACACACACACACACACACACACACACACAAACACCCACACACACTGATAGCTATTGATTCACACAGCGGAGCCACTTAAGATAGAGAGAAAAATGAGATTTCAAAATCAACATGGCTGATGGGGGGCGGCGGGGGTTAGGGGGGTGGGGATGGGGGGGTAGAATGCCTAACAAGAGGACAAGCGATGTGTAGAGGATTGGTGTGGGGAAAAGAAAGGAGGTACATCAGCAGCAGCGAGCAGAAGATGTTCCGATGGAGAGCGCACATAAACACACTCATCGTGTATGTGTGTGTGTGTGTGTGTGTGTGTGTGTGTCTGTGTGTGTGTGTGTGTGTGTGTGTGTGTGTGTGTGTGTGTGTGTGTGTGTGTGTGTGTGTGTGTGTGTGTGTGTGTGTGTGTGTGTGACCTTGGCTTGGCCCGGTGGTAAAGTGGGGCGTCAAGAGAGTCAGTGTGGGAGCAGCCAAGCGTTCTCCCCCAGATTAGCAGGCTTTATTACTGCCACCAACCACTGGCCTGACAAATCCTGTTATTGCATTTTGCCTTCCTTTACCTCTGTCTTTCTCTCACTCTTTCTCTCACTCTTTTAATTTCCCTAAATCCTCCCTCCCTCTTCTCTCCCGTCTTCCTGTCGTGCACTTGTACACATCACTCTGTGCCATGCTTGTCTCACTCTCCGTTTACCCACAGTGTGTTTTTGCTTTATTCTCATCCTCATGGTCTTTCTCTCCATCTTGAGTTTCTTCTACTTTTCCATGTTTTCTACGTACGTTAGCTCCAGCTCTTACCCCTCTCCTCTCTCCCCCTTCTACATCCCTCTCTATAGTGTGATGAATCTGTAGACAGGGGCTAATAATTGTACTTCAGCC
This sequence comes from Antennarius maculatus, assembly GCA_013358685.1. Classification (NCBI taxonomy): domain Eukaryota; kingdom Metazoa; phylum Chordata; class Actinopteri; order Lophiiformes; family Antennariidae; genus Antennarius; species Antennarius maculatus. Next base: position 13,732,005 of record CM023611.1, on the reverse strand, counting down.
CAAGTGCTCATTTTTCTTTGTGTTTGAAAGCTGTGACAGGTAGGAGCTCCCCCTCCACCTTATCCCTCCCCTCACCCTCTCTATCTCTCCCTTTTTCTTTCTATGCTCACACAATGGGTGACTAAAATAATACAGGGTTTACAAGGTCACGCTGTCTAGCGGTGAGGACACGCAGGGGATTTGGGGCTGGGAGGGTTTCCTCAAACATGCCGTGTTGAGACTTCAATAAAAACAGAAAATTAGAGATTGCAGATCTACGAGAGAAAAAAGTACATTTGATGGTGAAAAGTATTGCAGCTACCTGGATCCAAATATTAGCAATGCTGCTTCTAGTCTTTGTAAAAGAGCACACAAAAGGCCAATGTGGTGAGAAAGCGTGTTCTTTGATGCATGTGCCAAGAGCTCCAACATCTTCATGTTGCGCAACTTTCATCATTTGCAAAGAGAAAAAACAACTTCAACACTTCCTGTCATACAAACATTTGCTTCTCATTTGCAGTGTGTTTCTGAGCAGCTTGTCGTTTGTGAGTCTGCCAACCAGCAACGTCTGTCCGTTGTAGTTATACTGGTTGGTGCACCTCAGAGACGTATCCATCCAGCACAGATGGGGCAGTCCCAGCGTTGTCTACTTTTAAAGCCTGGTGACACAGAAGTCCGTCATCACATATTGAATTTAAAATTACATGATTAAAAAAATCCATAAAATAAGATTTATAAAATAAAGGGCTTTTATTTTGACAAGAAAATTTGTTTATCTACTAAATAAGTATTAATGTTTAAATAAGGTAAGAGAATGATCATATTATGAATGAAATATACACAGTGAGGAGCATAAATATAACCCCTCTGGATCATTCAGATGGTCCCTGGTGAACTTTAGACATGTGCTGACTTCAGCATGGGAACCTTCTGTGCAATACATGATTTTAAACCATTAAGCCGTCGTGTTCTACCAACAGTAGCCTTTGAAACTGTGGTTCCAGCTCTCTTCAGGTCGATGACCAGCTCCTGCCGTGTAGTTCTGGGCTGATTTTCTCATCATGAGTGATGAGAAAGAGATATGTAATATGTAATATCTCTCCACGAGGAGAGATATTACATAAAGCCCCAGTCCGAGGTAGACTAGCAGTCATTTTTAGCCTTTCCCATTTTCTAACAATTGCTGAAACAGTTGATTTATTCTCACCAAGCTGCTTCCCAATTGCCCCATAGCCTTTTCCAGCTTTGTGGAGCTCTACTATTTTGTCTCTTGTGTCTTTAGAAAGCTCACTGGTCTTCCCCATGGTAGCAGCTTGATTGTGACTGACTGAGGGGTGCACAGGTGGTGGGTGGTTAGTCATGGGAAAAAAGAGGACCTTTTTTAAGTAGGACTGACCGCTTTTTGAGAGTCATAATTATTGCTGATTCTCATGAGTGCAAATACTTATGAACCCCAGTACATACAAATAAATCACTGAAAAGTCATTCAGTGTGATTTTCGGATCTTTTTTTTTTTAGATTATGTCTCTAACAGTGGAAATGCGTCTATGATGAACATTGCAGGCCTCTCCCTATTTTATAAGTGGGAGAACTTGCAAAATTGCAGGGGGTGTAAATACTTAAGCTCCTCACAGTGTGTGTGTATGTGTGTGTGTGTGTATGTGCGTGTGTGTGTGTGTGTGTGTGTCTGTCTATACATATATATATATATATATATATATATATATATATATATATATATATATATATATATATATATATATATATATATATATATATATGTATGTATGTATGTATAGAGAGAGAGAGAGTAACTGCAGACTCAATGAGAAAAAAACACATTGCAATATTGAAAAGACATAATAATTTCATCAAATCTAAATTGGTACTTCATGAAAATTGATCAAGAGTTTTAATCACAATGTCATCCTCTGAAGAGAGAAGCAATGAGAGCAGGAATAAAGGAGGGGAAAAGAGAGGAAGACTTTATTGCCGGCTGTAGTTAGATGGTAAATTTCCTCCTGGCAGATATTTATTGAGTTAGTTAAGTCTAGAGAGAGCTTTAACATTGATTGTGATCATTAAATATATCCGCTTGAAATGGCAACATGGCATTCCCTCGGTCAGAGGAGCCAATAGCAGTAGAACAAAGGCGTAATCAAATCAATTCTCTCATAATTATTCTTTGAGCGGTGGAATTAATCACAAGGAGAAATTAAAACAATAATGAAAGAAATGAAATGGTAAGCCATAAACAACTACATTCCAAATTGAAATCAGTGTGGTGGAAGAAAAAAAATCATCTGTAAATTCAAGTTATTATAGTAACATTCTGAGATATATATGGGTTATCTGGTTCACAGCAGCTGCCAGTTTTATATTGTCTTGTACATAATCATAAGAGAGAGATAAAGAGGCAGAGGAATGTGTGTGTTTGTGTGTGTGGGGTCAAGAGATCAAGGTCCTATTCTTGTGAGAATCGTGCTTCTCTCTCCTCCCTGCTTGCACAGAGGAAGTGTAGTGTATTGATTAACTATCAGATAATTCCGATAGAGCCTGATCAATAGGACTTTGTCTGAAAGCCAGGCAGGACCCTCCTTCCTCACTCCAGCGTACAGCCATGGATCGGCCACCACATCCGCACAGATGTCTAGTTGTTTGTTGTTCTCTTGAAGATTCTCCTTTGTGTCTTCAGTCCAGCCCCCTAATCGAAGGTTTCCTCGAAAGCTACATCTGTTTTTTTGTAGCGCTACTATAATAGATTTGCCATTGATAAGCTAAACCTGCAAGCTCAGCCAAGCGTGGCGATGTCTCACTTTTCTAAATTTGAGTAGGCGTGTGGCCTGTCAGCTGAGGTGCTATAATAAAATATGTGGAATAGGTTGAAATAAATCACAAATAAAGAACAGGTGGATTCAGAGATTATTTATTAGTCAAAGTGATCAATTTCCAGCACTACGCCTTGATTATAATTTCTCAGATTCAGACATCCTCCTCCAGGAAGGAGACGGAGGAGTCGGTAACAGGTGGAAGGCGACAGGAAGTCAACGACTGGAAATTACAAACATATTATGGAAGACAAACTAAAGACTAAAAACAGCAGACATGATGAAGATCTGACACACACAACAGATAACAGAAATACATCAGCTGCACCAGGCAAACAGAGAGGGAACGTCATCTATAATTAATAATAATGCTAGTTGTTACATCAGATTCAGCATGGCTCTGACAAAACTGCCCAGTATTATTTTCATTAAACCTTAATCCAGATGTGATGATTGAAAAGAGAAAAACACTGTAGAAAGTTCTCTCCAGTTCTACGCTTAGTGTTTCACTTGGTTGTTCACTGGGAATATATGAGATACAAATGTGTCTCACAGCTACAGTATCTCTGTTCCAGGTGTGTCCTGTGCTGTGAAAGGACAGTGATAAGACACCTGTAGTCTGGCTGCAGTACAGATTATAACAAGACACAACACTCCTATCAGTTCATGCACAGGCCACATGTTTCTGACTGAATGTGTGACGCTGTCTCTCAGTAGAGAGGCTGAAAAGGAGGAAGAGGAGAGATAATGTGTGTAAAGAGGAAAAAGAGTGTGATACAGATACACTATTAGATGATCGGAGGAGTGACTCCATCATGATGGCTGATGTGAGACCATACAGGTCATCTGTGGCATCGCCTGGTTCATCTGTTCTTTACACACACACACACACACACACACACACACACACACACACACACACACACACACACACACACACACACACACACACACACACACACACACACACACACACACACACACCTGGCATAACCGTAAGAACAACGCAGAGTGAAAAATGTTGTTTTTATTAAAGGTATCATCAAATACAAAGAGGACTTATGGTTCAAAAACTGAATTCATTTTCTTCTCCTTAGCTGTTCTGAGTCAGTTTGTTACTCAAATACCTCCCCCTAATGGCCTACAAATAAAGGGACTTTCACATCGTGCACCTAAAAGGGTTTCACACACATTACTAAACCGTTGTTCCTCGTGTGTTTTTCTTTTTGTTTTACAGATATCATGATGCTGGAATGCTGAAGTTTCAAGAGCGACCTACGGCACCCAGACTTCCAAAAAGCACAATGTCTCAAAAGCATCCCAACAGCAGATTCACGGCAATCAATCCGCAGCAAACCTGAAGCCAAGAGTTCAGTATTAAATGATACGATAACAACAGGAGACTGTAATCATTTTGATCTTCTGCCTCAACAACAAGGGCAGAGGCAGAGAAATTAAAGACCTTGGACTCCTGGAAATAAGATTCTCTACTATCTGTATATGCTTCTCAAAAGGACTCAGACCACCCCAAAAATACCTTCAAATTATACTTTAGATTTACCAGATAGATCATTAACATGTTGGTTGAGTCAAATAGCAAACAGGAAAAACAACTGATGTTCACACCCCTTTAGCACATGCCCAGAAATCAGGATACTGTAAATATATATGTACAGAAAACAAATAGGGACATTGATAAGAAATACAATTAAGAATAGTGTATATAGCCATATGAATCATACCTCTAGTGTGTTTATATATCCTTGAGTGTCTGTTATTTTTTATTTGTTCTTTATCCAAAAAGAGAGCATAAAGTTTAATCAACATGCTCCGGATCCAGATAGGGAACATCATCATTCTCAGAACAAGTCAAGATTATAATAAATATACAGACATTAACGGGGAAGAACCAATGTTTGTGTGATCTGCCACAGTGAAAACTCATGTGGTAGCCCTGCACTGTTAGCAAAGCAAGTCATCAGCTTTTTTAAACTGTTAAATAGACAAGCGAGAAATGGACAAGTTTCCAAATGTTCCCCATCCCTTCACCTCTCATTGTAAATTTCCACACCAAAGCTGAACACACACACAAACTACATTTTATTTAATAGAGTGTATATGAAACCCCATCCTGTATTACATAAGTAGTGTTTTAGCCCCTTTAGCAACATGGACATATGGTTTGGCAGCTCTCTTGTATTGTATAACGTACAGTTATCTTTTATTTGGTTCATCCCTAACTGGACATCAATGTGACCTGCAATCCTTCCTCTCTGATTCCTGTTTGGTTACATCCTTCTCCTCCTCCTGTGAACGTCAGAGGGCCTGTATGCCTGCAGACCTCTGAGCAACCAGGCGCTCACTCAGCTCCCAGAGGCTGGCGGCGCTGCTCTGGTCTTCGGCCTGGATGGACGGCTGGCAGCGAAAGCAGTTGTTGAAGTACATGCCGCCTATCCCCTCCAGCTCTGGAGCCACAGCGCAGTACACCGTGGTGGCCGCGCCTTGTTGCTACAGACAGAAAAACACACAAAGAGAAGAGTTCAGCAGATGAATGGAGACTCAGGCACAAGACGGCTGTCAATCTGCCGGAGGAGATGAAATAAGGATACGTCATGCACCGACATACAGACATCAGGACGAGTCTGGTCCAGAGAAAACACGAGAGGATGAAAAACGGACACAGACCACATCGCCACGTCCTTTGTGAGACAAACATCTACAGACACACACCGACAGACACACAGACAAAAAAAAAGACAGCAAGACGGCATCAGCAGGAAAAAAAATGATTCCACCCGCCGTCTCCTTGGCTTGGGTCACCATGGGGGGGAAATGTAACCCCATGCTGTACATATATTTATATACATATATTTATTTATTTATTTATTTCTCTATCCGGTGTGTACAGGACTTCTGGCTATGTGTGAGAACGCTACAGAGGAACAGAGCAAAAGTTGAGAAAGTGGACAATAAAAAATGACACCAGCTCCTGTCTGGATGGGAATCACCAAGGAAACCACAGCTTTTATGTACAGGACAGTGTGAAAGAGCAGATTCTAATGCCATGGTGATGAATATGTATATTTTCACATGATGTGTGTGTGGGTTCAGCCAAGTGGAGGATTACACATTGAAACGATGCAAGTACAACTCTTTCAATCAGAAGCCCATTGTTTGTAGAGCAGTTATGTTTTCACACACACACACACACGCACGCACGCACGCACGCACGCACACACACACATCACAAGGCCCTTTGGCTCTTTTCGAGTAAGTCTACTCTCAATTTTAGGCAAGTTTAAATCTCAAAAATCAAGTCTCAACTCAGAAATTGATTCCGTTTCATGTTGTCTCGAGCCGTGACGCGCTGCAAAGCACCGTTGCAACATTTGGACGCAACCTGCTAAGTCTGCTAATACACCCTGTCCCATCAGTCAGTAATTAGTGGGGGATTTTCTATGAGGATGGAGATTTCTGTGACATTTGAAAATGAAAGTTGTAACTGCAGCATAATAAACACGTCAGGGAGAATTACACACATAACCAAACCGCTAAAGGAGGGATCTTTCATGTTGCGGCTCTGGCTAAAAGCTGCTGTGACAGCTTCCCTGCAAACTCCAGGGCTGGAGACGAATTCTATATGGCCACATGAAATGGCTCGCCTCTTTATCTCCCAATAAGAGGCAGCAAAGAGGGGGGATTCAGGGCGGGGGGGAGGCACTGATGTGAAGACTGAGCACTAATTTTTAGCACAGAGCACTGGCACACAGACAACACCATATACACAGTTGTCAAACATGGGCAAGACACACATATGCATAATGAAGCTACATTACATGCCAACCGTTTGAATAGGCTTCCCAAAGCAACTACAAGAACCGGCACATAAGAAGTAGAAAGATCCATTGAGGTCTAAAGCATTTATACTTTCTCATCCAAGTACAAAAACATGCACGGAAATCCAAATGCAATGACAAAAATACACACAAACCAGATTTCAAGAAATATTTTACTCATTAATACACACACACATGAGCTTACACACAACCCCTTCTAAGCTCCAAGTAAACTTCTGCCAGCAGTCCTGGTTGGTAAAGTGGCAGCAGCAGATTGAGTGTGTTTGAAGCGCAGTGTGATGAGAGAGCTGGTAAACAGCAGATGAAACGGCAGCATCTCTCTGTGTGCCGCTGTCTGTCTCACCTGCCAGTGGGGTGATAACTTCATCCACATCACATGTCGCCATATCAAAGACAAGACAAATGCCAAGCAGTGTCTCTGAGTTGCAGGTTCACACACCCTGGGTTTAACTCATCTCCCTTCGCTTAGGGCATCTGATTTAGCTCGTCTGAAAGCTAAATGCCTTTAAAAAACTCCACTGAAGATTGTGACGCTTCAGGCTCCGTCTCGCTGACGCCCCGTTGAACTTGGCTGCCTTTCAAAGCAGTTTGTTTATGTTCAGTTGGCAAACCTGCTACAAGTTAAAATATTGATAAAATAAAACTTTCAAATTCATAATCCAGATTTATACTGTTGACTTCCGAATGCAGTCATTTTTTTTCCCTCTAAAAAAAAAAAAAAAAAAAAGCACTTCCATTTCTCAAAAATGTTTTGTCTGTGTTAGCGCTTCTCTCAGCTGCAGGCTAGTTAGCAGTGCATGGATCAGTACATGATCTGTGCTATCTTACTGGTGTTTAGCTCATCCCCCCTCACCACTTGACCTTGTGGCCTGTGTAGAAGATAAGGCTGATGAGATTAGGCATTAACATGCTCAGCCACCCACCACAGCCATCTATCACTGTGTGTGTGTTTGCAGAGTGTGTGAGCTTGTGTGAATAAAGAGAGGAGTATGCAACAACCTTGATACACTTCTACTGCACAATTACATATAAACACATACTGTATTCATACATGCGTGTGTGACCACGAGCGTGTGTCTGCACAAAAGACAGAACAGATACTTGACCTCTCAGAACAGTCAACACGAATGAAAGGTGATGTCACTCAAAGAGTTTGTGCCATATGCATCTCCAGTGCAACAACTACTTCTAACCTACGTGAAACTGTAGATTATGCCTGTAAATTTAGCCATTAACAAACTGATGGATTCTGTTGTGTGTCTTTCTATCCTCTGCAATTAAATGTGAATCATTTCGTTGTGTAGAGTAGATTCAGAGACACGTGTGTGAGTTGTTCTGTACGATCCACAGCTTGAGACTTGGAGTTGCTCGACATGAGATTTGAAAAAAATTCCGAGTGCAGATTTTCAATGATCACAGGACAATAATGTACTGCAGTTTGCCGTATCGCAGTTTATTCCAAAGGGTTTGCAGCTATAGAAAATAAAACTTATTTAGTTAATTATTATAGCTAATTAAATTTATGTTTGCCTGGTTGCCCTGCCTGCAGCTGTGGAGTTCAGAAAGCTAATTACATGGATTCACCTTAGGTCTTCAGATCTGACCTGGGTCACCCAAGATGTCCAGAGGAAGGGGGATAAGTTCACCCTTTCTTTCACTTACAGATTTCAAGCTATTTGTTTATATCCTTTAAATTATCTAATAAATTACAAAAAAAAAAAGATAGCTTTGACTAGCCTCCTGTCATTTATTGGGCACTGTGAAAATTTTTCTTTCTATTTCAATGATGAGATTTTGCTTGAACATTCCCCAAAAAGAAAACTATCTAAGAAAACTGCTATCACCGCGCTAACTTAGGGAGGAGACAACGTAGGATGGAAAAAGATATCCAGAGTAACTAATATAGCTAAAATCACTCCTCTGCTCTAAAATAAAAAACAAAGACCAGAGCAAGATATCAAAGTGACGGATCAGGACAGAAACATGTGACAACAGATTTGACTTCCTCCTGTGCATATTTGATTATCTAGGTGACAAACACCCAAATGCTAACTGAATTCTCACAAAACACCCTGCAATACACTGACTGCAGAAAAGCATTAAACCTGCACTGACTGGGGATCCACTATTACTGATCTGAATCTGCTCAAAGATCCAAGTCTTCCATTCTAAGTATCAATATACCCAAGGACCTCATGGACTTGTAATAGCAATGTCTTTTGTGTATTGTTATGCAATAATCAGTTGCTGAAAACTCCTTATCGAGCGTATTCAAAAGCAAAATGGTTTATGTGGGGGAGGATGTGATGTTGTTGAATTAACAGTAATGTTACTTTGCCGTGTTCTGTTCTGTGTCTTCATCATCCAAATTGTACTCAGCCGTATGACCTTTCTCTGATCCTATGCATGTGACCCTTCATCGACACCTGTAGTTATGACATTGACCTCTCCCTCTGACCTGGATGTAAATAAACCCAGTACTGTAGACCAGTCTGATTTTGACCCACCACTGTACATAAAATCCTGTACATACAAACAGCTATGCATGCTGAAAACCTAGCAATTCTTTCAGGTACTTTTATAATCATTAAATTCTCATATGGCATGTGGTGAAAAAAATGAATAACTAAAAAAAAAAAGAAAAAGTTTAAAAAAAAATACAAAAAAAATTAATGAGTTGATAATATTGTCAGGCAATATCCTCTCTTGGACAGTGTGTGTAGAGTCTTCCTGTTTTCTTACTCCTGTGGGTGGTTCTCTTCCTTTGCCTGTCCTTCTGTGTTTCTGCTCACCATCTGTGTCAGGTGTTGTCAGTTGGCATTTGTGCAGCAGCGAGGGTTGAGGCAGAGCACAAAAGAGAGGAAGAGCATTCACCAGCTGACCTCTGTGATTGCACTCCCATTCAGGAGCAGTGCTACGTGTTGGCAAAGCATTTTATGCCTGGAACACAATTTGAGGAGTTCAGCTCCTGGCATGAACCATAGATCATTACAGTATCTCCATATGAAGGCACTCTGGACATGTAGCAGGTCAAGAAAGCAGTGTGGGTCGGAAATCTTTTTAACTTTTATTTTTGAAATTTCATCTGCCTGCTTGAAGTGTGGCAAACTGCCATTTACAGGCAAGCAGCAGCTTGTAATACAAGTACCCACTGTACAGTAAAAAACTATGCTAATAATTTCCTGCAAATACAATTTTACCACTTTTAGTCACATTTTAAGAAAAAAAGACCTGTAGAAATAGATCTGTAGATAAACTACACAGTTTTCATCTATAATTGGTGACAACTAAATTATAAAGGCACTTGACAAATAAAATGACTTCAAAATGTAATGTAATAAGGCGACAGCATGCATTTGGAAAGTCTTTCCTGGCTTGTAGCCCAAGTAAGGGATCGGGAGGAATGCAGTTTTTGCCTCAGCCCTCTGCCAAGCCTTGTGGACTAGCTATCCTAAAGTGGGATTCCAAAGGGATTGTGACTCTGTTTCAGGAATGTTTTTTTCAGCCTGTGATGTTTAAAATAGATGGAGGTGTCTGATTTTTAACCTGTGCTAAAGATATTTTACATTTAATAAATAACTAAAATCTGTGTGTGGAGTTGTGTTTGCCTTCAGCCGCGGCTCCCTCCCATGGGCTGACAGCTCAGCTGAGGGTGCTTGGCCCGGCACCTGAAGGAATCCTGGGTGATGCGGTCCCCTCAGATAAACAACCTGTATCTTCATTCAGCTTGACCATTCAACCAAAGAGGGAGTAGATTAGCACCTCAAACACCTCAGAACACACTTCAGAAAACGCCCTCGCACTCACCATGTGACTATGTGGTGACTGATGTAGGTCACAGGTCACTTTAAACCAGAGCAAGTACAGATGCTGGGCATTTTGTCAGTTATAATAATCCTTGTGCACTTCATGTTATTCCCTTCTACACAATCGACAGGATTGAGTATAGTCTACAGACTTTATTCCAGTAGGAGTCATGTCCATAATCAGACTGAAAGCTTGTTTAGATCTCTAGAGAATGACCAGTTCACCTCATAATCAATCTCCCCAACGATTAGCCCACCCCTGGTCATCTGTATGTACTAAACTCTATTTCATACCCTCCATTAGTCCACAGGCTGATGGCTAATACTCACCTACTGGCAGTGTGCTCCCCTGAGGGGCATTAAGGACAGGATGAAAGGACCTGCTTCCTCCCTCCCTCCTTCTCTTTCCGTTCCTTCATTATGCCCGTTCAATCTCTCTCGGTCTGTCAGCTTTGCCCCCTGCACCTTCCTCAGCCCCTTTCTTTTTTCCATCAACCCTCTCCAGGTCCCCTATTCCCCTGCAGTCCCCCCTCAGGCCTCATAACTTACAGAAGTGGGCATAAAATACTACTGTGGCTGAGGTCCCATGGGCAAACTGCCATTTTAAGACCTCTTGAAGGTAAATAGATCTCATTCCTTGGAGTCCCAGATCACAGATGAGCACCGTTGACATTCCGTCTTCCTATCTAAGCAGAAAGAGTGATGTAGCCTCGGAAGACAGTGAGAAAAAAAAAGGAGAGGAATAAACTATGTAGGAGTAACAAGAACACAACAAAAAGCATCACAGAAAACACCCTCCCTTATCCTCTGTGGCCCGTCTTTTTTAACCCTTTTGCGCCAGATAAGATCAACCATGTGTCAGTCATCAACAGCCGGCTGTCACACTTATTGTTCATCCGGTATGTGAGTGTGTGCCCATGTAAATGTGCAGCCCAATGCGACATCGCTGCATACATTTAATACTTGTGAGTTTGAAGGGAACAATGGGATGAAGGAAGTGAAGAGCGAGGTGGGGGGAATGCAAAGGACAAGAAGGAGAGGAGGAGGGGATGCATCGAGAGGAGAGGAGTGACAAGGAGAGCAGAGAAGGAAATAAAGGCCAGGAGGAGACGAGGGAGCTAGGACACAAGGCATCCAAGGGGAAAACGATGAGGTGTCAGAAGGACTTGCCCAACGACTGTGAAACTATCTCATTTTTATCTTGCGAGAGGACTTCCGAAGTGATCCGCACAACCTAATTATTTTCCCCTAATAAAAGCAACATATGCTAAGACAATAAAAAGCCTTATTGGACACCTATTCATTAAAGAGGAGCAGTAAAAGGAGCAGGACTCTGGCACAGGGATTAGCTTTTAAAAGGGCTTTTCTCTGGTTGGAAATGGCCCTAGTCTTGCGTTAGCATGCCCATATGGGTGCACAATCCACCATAAAAGATCTGAATTATACATGACGTGGCCTGTCTGCTTTATTGGCTGTGATCTGCTATTTCACTCTACCTGATTGCATCAGTTCAGGATGGCTCAAAGTTTGGACTGAATCAATCTCAAATGGCATGTGCAGAATCTGAACACGACAAGGAGTGTGGTTTGGAGAGGAAAAATTATACCAAGTACATATTGGTAACAACAACCACTCAGCTGCAGTAAGATAACGGCTAATTCACAAAAGCTGGTTAAGTTAGTAACACCTGGTTGAAATGACACGAGCTGGTGACTCACGTCTGACAGTTTGACATAGTGAAGCCATTATTCCATATGGTCAATGTACTGTAAGTGTCACTATGTTTCTATTATGAGCAGAGAAATGCTGTCTGTGTGTCGGTATGTGAGTGTGTGATGAGCTGGAGTAATAGGGCCACACACAGGTGTGTGTATGCTCACCTCCTCAATGATGCACCAGCTAATTGGTCTCCTGCGGCAACCTGACATATTCACACACTCACATTCACTCACAAACACACATTTTCAGGTGTGCACATACAAAAAAAACACACACACACAAAACATAGAGTGCCAAAGTTATATCCACATTAATACAAGGAACAGGAATAAGCACACATGTGCAAACACAACCATGCAGCCACATGCTCAGGCAGCCCGCAGAGTGCATTGCCAAATGAACTCATTATCACAGTGCTGACTCCGAGTGAAGAATGACACCCTAACAGACTGCTCATACGGTACAAATACCTTATGTAAAGTATTGTCAGTGAAAATAAAAAACACCATCCAGAGAGGTATACTGTAAATCACAAGCTTTGAGAGAAAATGTGCCTAAAAGCCAAAAATGTCCAATGTGCCTAAAATCCTAAAAACAGTTTCTTTTCCACTAAAGGACACACAGAGATCGAAAAATGACCCATCTCTTGTTCCGTTAACACACTGGTGACAGCACTTACTCACCACACATTATAACTGGGAACAGAGCAAAGACACAGCTTTCACAAAAAAGAACAAAGGGAAATATATTTTCAAGCTTTTTCAATCTTCTATATGCTGCTTGTTTGCTTTCAAGCTCATCTCAGCTGTATAATTTCATCTTCCTCTTCAGCTGCAAAGGAAAAAAAATGTCTGTTCACACTGTCTATCCTACTCATTTATCCATTCCCGCTGACCCGTCCCTCTGTACCCCCTCCTCCCCCTTCCCTCATGGTGGAGGTCGAGAGAGGGATGTTCTGTTTTAAATAAGAAGGCAGCACCGGCCCATTAAACTCTGATAGTAATGATATTAATTTGGCAGGAACGTGTCATTTTCACAAGAGAGCAACTAGCTGAACTGTCATTATGGGCACATGCACACTAGCGCACAAAGGAGAAGCATTCTGTCAAATGCATGCTCTCTCTCTCTCTCTCTCTCTCTCTCCCTGACACACACACAGACACACACACACAGACACACACACACACACACACACACACACACACACACACACACACACACAGACCAGGACCATGTCACAGGAGAGCAGCTAGCGGTAACATTATGAGAGAGTTGGAGAGATCTGCTAATGGGATAGATTAGCGTGCCCTTGGTCACAACGGCCACAATGGAGTGACTAGAGCTGTGACTTATATCCATGTCCCACCTCTTCACCCCCTTTAACTCTCCTCTACAGCACTTTCTGCTGCCTTCTCTTCCTCTCTCCCTACTGATCCTCCATAGATTCACATTTCATTCCACCTCCTTCTTGATAAAGCAGTGTCCTCTCTCTCTCTCTTGCTGTGTGTTTGCCTCCTATCTATGAATCTATCTGCCTCAGCTCTGTTTATGTGGCCTGTCCTCCTTCCATGGGTCTGTTTCACAAGGAGTGCCAAGAAACAGGGGGTAAGCCCAACACTTGATATGAATGAAAGCAACAAACCACGGACAGGAGAACATGGGAGGAGATGCAATTAAACGTAAAGCTACAAAAACTGATGATTGGTCACTTTTGTCAGATCTGCTTCACGTCGAATTAGCAAACACCACCTAATTTCTTAAACTCACAAGCAAACATTTAACCAGGTGTTAATCAACAATAATTTGAGTTATCGATAAAAAAATGACTTTCTGTAATAGTGGTAGTGAATGTACATTATCATAGCTATGTACTAGAGGAAGTGCCATGTCTCTACCCCTCTCTGTTTGCATGATGTGATGTGCACCGTCCAAGTATTTTAATATTCATATTTTAATCTTCTATGATCAGATTCAAAATAAACATTGTGGAGGAATATCTAGAATTCTGCATTGTCTTTGCATTTTATTATTGATGGTAAAATATTATTTTTATCTTGTCAGCAAAATGTTACAAAAGTATGTAATATGCATTTAAATTCTAAAAGTGATCAGAATTCAACTGATCGCCTCAATAGGTAATCAGCTCTTCCTCAACCCAAGATTTTATTCTTGCTATCGAGCCAGGCCAAGTCCTCACAGGCCTTACTAATCAATGTGGAAAACCTGTGTAACAGCTGACGTTTTTTCATGAGGTGTATGTGAGAAACGTCAGTGTCTTGCAGAGTCATGGCATCTTCATACTTCACCATAGAAACATGATGGGTCAACGTGAATGCATGTAGGGGTTAAGTCACTTGTCATTGATGGCTGCTCTGACTCAGTGATGTCTTCAACAGGAAGCTGTAGTCCTGGGTGAGGAGGGGGGGCACACAAACAAACATTGAATATTTTAATGTGTGTGGTTAAATGTACTTCACTTTTTGAGAAGTCACTGCTGTGCTTATCAGGCCATGGCACTTGTTCAAGACTGTATGTGTGTGTCTCTACACACACATATAGACACACTCTGTCCCTATCACACAGATGGGTCACATTTTCACCCATGCATACGTTCAAACACACACACCACACACACTGAATGTCCCTGATAAAGCACTACAGAGGGATGTGGCACCGCACGGTTCAGTCAAAAAAGCAGACTCAATGCATTTACCTATTTTTATTGGTATGCTGATCCATGTGTGTGTGTGTGTGTGTGTGTGTGTGTGTGTGTGTGTGTGTGTGTGTGTGTGTGTGTGTGTGTGTGTCTGTGTGTGTGTATGTGTGTATGTGTGTGTGTGTTGTGTCTGTGTGTGTGTCCACACTGACCCCATCTCGGCACTTCTGACCGGTTGAATGCGGGTTGCATAAATTAGTGCTGATGCTCTGCAATGTAATTATGCTGCTGTCAGGACGGCCCCTCTACTCAAATTCATTTTAATAAAGTTGGTCTCCAAGGTTACCGACCGGGGGTCACCTTCGATGTCAGCCCCTATGGATCGCACCCGCAGAACAGTCAGAGAGGCTTCAGTTGGAGTACAAGCAGTACCTTAACACACGCACGCACGCACGCACGCACACACACACACACACACACACACACACACACATAATTCTTACTTGCTTACAGGATGGAGAGAGGAGGGTGTCAGACGAGAGATGGGAGGAAGCAAGAAGGATAGAAATGAACAGGTTGTACAAAAACAGATCAAAACTGTTCAAAAAGGAAGGTAGAAGACAAAATGTAGGTGTAGGTGAAAAGATAGAGGTGGGAGCATGAAGGAAGGAAAGAAACAGAGACAAAAGTAAAAAAGAGAGAAGGGACAAGGGTAGAGGGACAAGGAGAGGGCAGGGGAGTATCTCTCCTGGGCAGATGGTGGGGTGTATTCTCATTTGTCCCATCGCAGTGTGTGTGTGCTAACAATAACCTCCAGGGCAGAGCTGCAGCACTGAACACGCTTACAATTAATACAGACCTGCACACACAGCTGTGAGAGGCAAAGGTGCGGGTTTGTCTGTACAAACACGTCGGGAGAGTGGATGCAGACACACTGCAGGAGAATGAAGAGAAAAGTACGGAGGGTTTTCTAACTGTTTTCAAATAGCCTAAACTCTGAAGCGTGATTTTAAGGCCTGATGTGACTGACAGAGTATGAGTCACTGCAAAACCGCTCGCATAGATTGCGCGTTTAGTGATATTACTTCTTCAAATTATTTAAGTGTGCATTTTGTGATATTACTGCTTCAAATTATTTAAGTGTGCATTTTGTGATATTACTGCTTCAAATTATTTACAAAATGAAAAATTTCAAATGGAAATTCTTGAGATGTTTTCATCATTTCAGATGATGGTTTTATTTTCATTTTCTTTAACTCTTTTTAGTACCAGTAATTGTTTCGCTCATTTTTGAAAGTTAATTTGTGCAACGTGATGAGCTAAATTGAAAAGTTATCTTCCTTAAACTGCATTGTTATTACATTGGCACATTAACCAATTGTGTCTATTGAACTGTTATACTAGTTAAGTCAATAAAATGCTCTTCCTAAACTCATATAAAGGTTTTATAGCTTATTACTGAGTTGATATAATCATCTGCCTTTATGAGTGAATTATATTATCACTTTGACCACCTGTGTTTGAAGCTGCATGCTTTGAATTTTAACATCTCTCTGCTACTGACCAGGTTCACACAGGAACTCGCACTGCACTCACTTTTGTCGACTATCTTTCAGGGCGTTTGAGTGTTAAACTCATCCAAGTGGGCCGGGGTGACTTTGAATGCCTGTGTAATAGTTACAGCCGCATGCTTTGTTAGCTGCAGGTAATTTATAGTTGAACTGGCCTGATACGATCGACGGCCCCTACTGTCTTTACCAGCCAGCCCCAAAGACACTGAAGAAGACTCTATCTGAAGAGGTAAGGTAAGAAAGAGACAGAGGTGAGGACAGCAAAGCTGTGCAGACACTTTAACTGTTGCTGCAGCAGGGAAGAATCTGAATCCTGGACTATAAGATGCTGAGAAGTCATAAAGCAGGAAGGAGTGTGACGAATGAGCCACGTGACTGAGGGGCAGTGAGAGGGTTAGACAAATTAAAGAGTTGTAGAGGAGTTAAGTTCTCAGCCTGTCTCTTGAGGTGTGCTGAGAATTAGATTGCATTAGAGACTGACAGTCCATTCATCTGAACCATACCAAGGAGGAACATTTAGTTAATTGAATGATTAATAAATTCTGCTCAGTCACACTATTTCACTCGGGTGTTGGCTTTGGATAAAAATGTCTGCCAAATGGGAGACATCATATATCACTCGTTTGAAACCTTTTGTGAGACTTGCGCTAACATCGGTATGACTGGAACCAGTCCGGCTCTGTGTACCCAGTATGGGAGACACGGCAGCAGCATGGTGAGTTGTTTAACCTTGCGCTCATCTCTCCTCCTCTACATTTCATCAGGAAATGCTTGTATTTCAACATGTTTTTTGCTGCTGTCTCATCATTACCTCACTGTGAGAGACACAAGTCCCTCAGCTCAGAGTAAAGCGCTACTGGAGAGTGAATGCCTGTCTTTCTGATGTGATGAACAGGCACAACAGTCCACACGTCCACTTTGCAACCCCCTGCATCCCCTCACAAAGACAGGAACAAACCATTGCCTTAAATATATCTTTTCCTTCACCTCCTCTGCCAATCCAGTTAGGCAGGAACATCCTCACCCATCACTCTGGTCTCTCATTTCACTTTCGCGAGAACTGGCTAGTCTAATCCAGTCTGTCAGGCCGAGGAGGTCTCTGACTGCTGTTGTCCTTTCATCTTCTACCTTCAAACAGAATAGGGATGCTTTTATTATGCCGGGTGAGTGACAGGTATGGGAGTCAGGTGGAGACAGGTCCATGATATGGATGAGAACTTTGTCCTGTTTAAATACACTAATGGAAGATAAGAGGGCTGTCACAGGGTAAGTTGGAGATGCGATGGGACAGAAGACACAGACACTCATCTTTACTCGTGGATGATTTGTGAATGTAGAGACGGGGATGTGCAATGTATTACATCAGATACAAGAGTGTAGGCACCTGCTGCCTCCTTCACCCTTAAGAAACAGACTCTTTGTGTAATAATAGTTGGCAAAACTAAATATCCAGACTGTTATGCCTTCAGAGAACAAAAAGTCTTCTCTGTTAGCCGCAGTACGTCTGAATGATTTCTGCAAACACAGAAGTCTAAAACCAGTCTGTCTGTTTTCCTGGGTGAAACACTCCAATTCCTGTGCTACATTAACACACAAATCTCCAGTGAACACACACACACACACACACACACACACACACACACACTGATCTGAATCAAAGCTTACAGACCCAGCAGGCTGCCTTTTGGATAGATGACACTTGCATACCAGAGGAGGGGGGCACACAAATAGGATTCAAGGGAGGAGGAGGGGAGATGTGTGGTGGGGGTGAGTCCATAAATAGGATTGTGTAAGAAACAGGGCGAGCTAAATAGGATTGTAATGTACAGGAAAGGATGTATAAATAGGATATGAGAGTCGGAGCTGTGTTCTCACTAGTTCCACGTCCCTCTGGTATAAGAGTTCTCCAGGACTGGCTTGCAGTGCACATGCATTTGTGTGTGTGTGTGTGTGTGTGTGTGTGTGTGTGTGTGTGTGTGTGTGTGTGTGCGTGCGTGCGTGCGTGCGTGCGTGCGTGTGTGTGTGTGTGTGTAAGTAAAAGCCATTAATGTGGAGGCTAATCTTCAGGCACCTGTCTCCTCAGGCAGAGTGTGACCTCCACTAGCCAGGTTCACCCATGTTTGTCCTCCCTTCTCATTCCTCACCTTCTCCCCCCACACAATTCTCAATCATCACACCCCTTCCTTTTTGCATTTCTTTGAAATTTGCTTTTCATATTTCATAAATGAGATATGTGTTTCTTTCTTCCTCTTTGACCTCTTTTAACAGGTAAACTGTCACTCCTGCCAGGTGAACGCCGCTTGCTCCCCCCCTCAGCAGACGTTGTCGGTCAAAGCTTTGTCTCTCCTTTTCCTCTATCTCTCTTTTTGGGGTCAGTGGGCTTTGGGAGCTGTCAGCTCAATGCTGGTGTCTGCTGGCTGATGAAATAAGGTCAGGAGTCAGGGGTCAGGATTTAGAGGACAGTATGTGACCCTAAAAGCAAACAGCATGGGGAGAGGGCTGTACCCAGGAAAGAGCCTGTCAGTCTACACACAGGGGGTGAAGTGTGTATAGAGTGTGTGTTTGGAACGCTCATATTTACATGCTGATGCCCTCTTTCTTTTTCATATATTTACACCTGACTTTTGAATATGTGTGTGTGTGTGTGTGTGTGTGTGTGTGTGTGTGTGTGTGTGTGTGTGTGCGTGCGTGCGTGCGTGCGTGCGTGCGTGTGTGTGTGAAAGACATGGGATGTGATGTGTGAGATGTGTCATGTTAGCATGGCATGCATCTATTAGACTGTTTATGGTTCCTTGTCAGATCAGCGCCTCTCCTCCACTCATGATTACATTACAAACCTGTTTACACAGCCAAGGTCACAACGGCCCATTCTGAAAACATCATCTTCCCCATAAGCCAAGGCAACAATGCATACGAAACTGACAAAGACACCAGCAGTTAGTCACACGCAGTGAACATTGCAGACTCTGATACAGTCATATAATCATATTTTAAGCTTCAAGGTAACCGTGTATGCGTGTGTGTGTGTGTGTGGGGCCCAGGAGAGTATGCATCCTCCTCAGACAGGTAATGGATGGTCGGCCTGAAAGAGACTGAGGGGAATTAAGATAAACACACCCTGATAAAACGAACCTCCCTAGCCTCACCGCTGTCTGTTTACAAAGAATTAAAACATATCACATATGCTGCATCCACATACAAGCATGCAAGTATGTGCACACGGACACCGATGCCTGCATAAATGAATGTACAAATGCACACAGGAAAACACACACAGTTTACACTCAGGGTTTTATGATGGATTTATGTACAAAGGCGTACTTGAATAGTGGAATAAATGTTTGGACAGTGGTGGCTCTTTGAATAATTGATGTATGAATCACCCACAAGAGATCTTGTAAATTATAAAGACAAATAAACTCTCCATATATCAGACCCCTATTATAAAATGTTAAACAGAAACAGACAGAAATGCATCTGATTACGCAAGGACTTCTATTTTTTTATGTATTTATTTTTTTGCTGGTGCAGATGTCTAGCATAAAGATCAAATAGGCTAACAAGGTGGCAATCATCAGGGTCTAGAGCCAAGCCTAGGTCAAAGGGATGATGAAGATGGTCCCAAAACTTTGATATAGGAGCTGCAGATTTAAGAGTCACCAAACAAAATTAATGGTATGGAAACTGGGTATCTACTCTAGGTGATATGTGCCTGTACAGAGAATGAGCCTGCAGCTTCCTGAAAAAAAGTATGGACCTAGAATATGTTGTATATACAGTAGGATAATCATTGCAGGCAGTAAATTATTTTACAATCAACAATGTAGTCTGTGATCAAAACTAATAAAAACTGACCAATAAGGAAATGGTAGTACCCACTGGAAGTCAATGTGAGAGGCGAGGTACGGCCAAAAGTTTGTACAACACATCTCCCAGTGCAAACACTTCATATGTGCTCACACTCTTCTCCAAGTTTATGCATCACTGCTCTAAGTACATAATGAAGTGTGACATATCAAGCAAAAGCTCTAATGCGGTGTGAAATCATTAGTGAACTCTCTCTTTCACACAAACACACACATGTATACACAATTACGCAAGTGTGCACACACATATACCAACACAATCTTGTGTGGACACAAACTCTCCTACTCTTTCAGTCTTTACTTGAAAGGTGTAAGTCATCGGTCCTCGTGTGAACGCGTGTGAGAACACAGGTTGCATGAATGGAGAGTTTATATGGGCCTGTATTAAGGTGAGGGGTTTCAGAGCTCACTCTGCTGCAGGTTGTGAGGTACTCTCATGACAGTTTGTGACCACTGACCAATACACGTGTGTGTGTTAAACTGACACAAACGACAATATGTTGTCTGACATGCTTCATCCAAAGAGGGGGAGATGGGGGAGGGAGAGAGACTCTAAAAGCTTGTCAGTCCCTCTTAATTATTCTAATTGCTGAGCTCAAGCTTCATGCCAAGGCTCAGGCATTCCCCTGGCACAACACGAGCCCCCCAATCACACAACACACACACACACACACACACACACACACACACACACACACACACACACACACACACACACACACACACACACACACACACACACACCTCCTCTCCCCTCATCTCCATATTGAACTCCTCCATCTCCCTCTTTTCCTCAGCTCCCTCTATGAGCCTCCCTCCACCCTCAGAGCACTCTCTTAGTCCTCCACTCCTCCTTCTCTCCTCCCATCACAACAGACCCTTCTGCTTCCTCTGTGGAGCCACTCCTCTCCTCCACCCCTCCGTTCCTCCAAACTGGATTAAAAGTACTTTTCATTACCCGTGCGGGAGATATGGCACTTAAAAATCACCCCATTATCATTTTTCACCCAGCAAACAGCACACACTCTCACAGAGACATAATTACCACACCCTGTCATACCAGGGAGATGGAGGCTGCTGATTTCCAGCCAGGCCGTGTGTGTCACTCTGTGTGTGTGTGTGTGTGTGTGTGTGTGTGTGTGTGTGTGTGTGTGTGTGTGTGTGTGTATGCAAGAAACTGCTGCCTGTCCGCCTGCCTGCCTGCTACTCTTATTGATATTAAAAGCGCTGCATAAACGAGTGTTTAAAATTGCTGTCAGAGGAGGGGGGGAGAAAGAGAGGATCCACTCCAATCACAAACTGCAGCACACATCACTGGATCACTTTCCCAGCCTGGCACATGGTAATGGTCTGGAATAACAGAACACTGCCAGATGATTCCCATTCCCACATTCTAAGTTGCGCGAGGCTGCAGAAGAGGCAGCTGAAATGGGGGGGGGGGTGAGTGATAAAGCTGGCTTCAACCAGTCAACACTTAACACATAATGAATTGGGAGTCATATGATGAATTGGATTTATGGCAACACTTGTTCTTAATGGCTGAAGTGCTTCAAATTGTGAGACTAGGGAGGGAAGAGGGACTCGACTCATTCACACTAATATTCATTTAGGAAGCCAGCCCTCATCTAACAGTTAGACCAGTTCTGCAGGGACCACGCCTTCACTCACAGCATTCACCAGGGGGTGTTAAATATATACGTGTTTAAAACACTCCCTGCACCCCTAAGACATTCATCACCGTGACAACGCTGCAAGGCGGTGCCCCAATATCACTCCGTAGGGGCCTTCCGTTGGCCTGTCATAGAAATGGGTGTCTATAATTATGCCTGTAGATAAAGCTGGGACAAACGTGGGTCCTGCATGATTAACTAGGTTGCTGTTTGATCACATTTGACTAATTTGTGGCATAAATCTTCAGGCTGGCGCCCCTGCAAGAAACCATTAGCCCTGACACTGACACCCCTGACACTCACACACATACAGACTAATAATCATACCTCTAAGAGGAGATCCAAAAAAAGAGGGATGTAGGCCTTTTAGCAATGCTGAAGTGAAATACAGATAATCGGTCTCGTTTCCAAAACTCTTTTTGTACCGAGTTAAGGCTGGGGGAGTAGAGGGGTAGGTGGGGCAGCTGCCTAAGCACGATGTAGAAAGAATTGCAGGTGTACTGGATTATAATATTAAGCAAACATGAGCTCTGAGGTCTAATTATGACACTAGGGAGGTTAGAGAGCAGGAGAGAGATTCAGTACTGTGTTGTGGAGTGGATGCTGAAGCCAGCAGAACCAGCTTGGTCATTTGTAAACAGGTAACGATGCAGGCCAGGTGTATGAGCATATGTACCAATGAGCAGGGGAGGAAACAAGGGAAGGGAGGGAGTCAAAGGAGAGGGGGAAGACAGGGGAAGAGAGTGGGAGGAGAGGTGGGAGGATCTAATTAGGGTGAATTTACAGTGCCCTGTGCCAAGCACTTAAAATGGCCAACTGGGCACAGAAATTTATTACAGGGTTAAATTAGGTTGTCTGTTGAGGGTTGGTGGGGCCACCTGCAGATGTCAATTGTCACAGAGATTATTGTAACTGCAGAGAAACACAACAATGACGCAACAACTGATACACAAACACAAATGCATGATGAGATGCATACAAACTTTTAGAGAGTAACTGTTTTTTTGTTTTTTGGGGGGTTTAAGACGATATCAGTTTAATCGAGTGAGCAATTAAGAAAAATGCTTGAACCCATTTAGCATGAATCAATGAACTTCTGGACAGAAGGATTCCAGTGCACGCCGCCTTTGCCTCCATTTGCATCAGTATCCTTGATCAAATCTGCAAGGTAAACAGGTTTAAAACCTGATGGGGGATATTAAACTTGCAGATTGAGCCCGACTCCCCCTCCCTAGGCTTGTCTAGAGCTTGAGGCTGGGCTTTGGGTCTCTGTATTTGACTCTGGCTGCTGAGAGCAAGGACGTGGCATAGCGAGTCAGCCCTGAGCAGCCATACTTTCATGGTCGGTTTCCATTTAAATATCTGACTGACAGGGAACATGGCGCCATTAAGGCGTCCCGAGGGCCCGGCATGAGAGGAGGAAATGGGCAGATAAAACTCCTTGGGGAGAGGAGGGGGGTGAGACAATGGCCAAGCTGCCTTATAGCCTTTAACAGTGGGACCTGCTCCTAAAAACTGTATAGGTACCACTTTATCCACTCACTTCTCAATCCCTTCACACCCAAAACAACCTTGTCTCTCTGGAACTAAAGCAGGATTTATCTAGCATGACTTACAGCCCCAGCCTGACTTTCTTCTTCTCCTGGCAGTATGGGGTCACACAACATGTGCGAGTGCACATGAGTCAGTGTGTGTTCACATAAAATAGTAAAATATTCCTCTACTATAGTAACTGTCAAACATGTAATACACACAGTCATACAGCAGGATAGCAGCATAACACTAAAAGCAATGGCAGTTGTTCTACTTCTCTTTCCATCATTTAAGTGAAATTACATGTTGGTTGTTCCAGCTTTTTATATGTAAAGAGAAGTTGTTATCTCAAAACCATTACTTTTTAAATTAAATATCAAAAAATGGGCAAATGTTTTTTGTTTTTTAAAGATTAAATAATATGTGAATTCAAAAATACACACTAGGTGAATCAGTAATTAAAATTACATGTGGCCATAATTGAGCAATCTCAAAAACACTGGCTGCTAGTAGATTATGTTCTGCCATAGATACAGATTTGCACATATTCTTATGTATTGGGGCTTTTTAAGGGAATCAAAACCACCCAAAGGTTGAACCCCAATACATCTAATTTACATCTTTACATTCATTAATGGTCTCAGCCTAGATACTCACACTCATGTCTAAGTGGGTTGCATTGGTGGGGGCGTATTGTTTCAGGTGCCTGTGAGTTGTGCCATGTGATACAAAAAAGCCTGCAATGTCCAAGCCTCATCCAACGCCAAGACACTACGCAGTGGTCAGGGGTATTATGGAACAGGATTCATTATTCAGACCCCAACAGCGAGAATTTTCTATTAAACTGCATTCATTCCCAGAGAGAAAACATTCTTTTTGGAGTCAAACTGTGCAGAATTGACAATCTGATCTTGGTTACTTTGGATCTGGTTCTTTTCCTGGTCCTAAATTGACAGTCTTGGTTAAATAACTGGTGTTAATTATGCTGAGCTTCAATCTGTTGGGTCAAGAATCTAAACTGTGAATGCTATCATGCCTAGACGTTAAGTGGCTGTCAGAAGCGTGAAGCACAGCAGCAAACAGCTTGGATGCACAGATAAAAATGAGCAGGGCCAGGCAGGACAGCAGCAGCATGAAGACACTTGGTCTGAATGAGGAGCAAGAGAGAAAGTGAGAATGACAGAGCAGGAGAGAGAGAGAGAGAGAGAGAGAGAGAGAGAGAGAGAGAGAGAGAGAGAGAGAGAGAGAGAGAGAGAGAGACAGAGAGAGAGAGAGAGAGAGAGAGAGAGACAGAGAGAGAGAGAGAGAGAGAGAGACAGAGAGACAGAGAGAGAGAGAGAGAGAGAGACAGAGAGACAGAGAGAGAGAGAGGAGAGAGAGACAGAGAGAGAGAGAGAGAGAGAGAGAGAGAGAGAGAGAGAGAGAACGACTATCGTTTGCCAGTGATATACTTTTACCTGCTCACTTTCCACAACTTAGCTTTCTGTGCCACCATCTATACTGCCAGGTCCAATAAAGGTCAAGCCCCTGCCTTCCTCCTAAGGAGCTCATTTGCATCCCGCCGGCAAACAACCAGTCAGGCCTTGTTCAAACGGCCAGCTAATCCAATCAGATTGCTCATCTGTGAGGCCTTATCACCACAGACACCAGCATCTGTGGGAACCACATCACAGGGCATCATGGGGCTGCTAGTTGTGATTGGTGGAGACAGAGAGTCAGAAGAAAGTATGCATCACAAGACTTCAACACAGCTCAGAGTAGCCAGGAGTGACAGTTGAAGAGCGGGGAAGGCTTAACCAACGATTCCAATGTTATGATTCCTGCCCCAGGAACAGCACGGATACATATTGGTTGTGAAACATGAATTAGACCTGTAGGATTTCATCTTTATCTACTGTTGAGCACAGAGCAATGTGGATGCGAGGTATATGAGCTTAATAGTAAGGTGGCAGGATGTAATTTTTTTTGGTGGATACCCGGAAAACTAATAATTTCACATTTTTGTATTTTCAAAAGAAGTTCATAACCTGTAGTTCCTGGTGACCTGAAAGTGAGAAAAGCTGGGATGTAGTGAGCAAATATTGGTGATTTAATATTCCATAGCTCTGAAAAGGATTTGTGCAAAAGGCAGTAAAAAATTTTACTGTTTCTGTATACGTAAAATGTACTGTATTATTTGAAATTGTGTTGGCTTTCAATTAAATTGTAAAAATCACATTTGTTCTTCTTCTCTGAATTCTTGGAGGATCATAAACCATCTTTATAATGCACTGACTGTATTAGTGTGTGGACGCTGCACATTGTTTCACCATAGAAACGGAATATAATAAATATGGTCTATTATCATGCATCCCAACATATTTGGTAAACTAAAGGTCCAAAAACACATTTTACTATTATATATATACTATACTATTATGTAAAGGTCCAGCAGCACAAATATAAGTAAAAGGTCTGCAAAACAGTAAGAAAGAAAGTTAAGACAAATTGTTCAATAAAATAAAAAATGAAACATGATTAACAACTGTTGGATATGTCCTTCTGGCTTAGGAGGAGACAGAAAATCCTTGTGTAGGTTAATATCTAGCTCTCAGCAAACACACACACACACACACACACACACACACACACACACACACACACACACACACACACACACACACACACACACACACACACACACACACACACACACACTTTTATCACTAGTCTAACAGCATCCACAGGAGTAGAAACACTGTTTTCTCATTCAGGTATATAAGCTACAGAGGTGATCCGGTTGTACGAGTGACTTTGTGTCCAGGGACACGGTTCGGCGTAAAGGGACATGGAGGTACATAAAGGTACAAGGGGACAGTGAAACCAACTTGGCTGTCCTTGCTCATAATCCCACAGAGACCACAGTCCCATCCGTCTCTCCTCCATTTCTGCTCCAGCTGCTCACCTTTCTCATCTTCCTGCTCCTTCTTCTTGTCCTACCTACAAGTAATCTGCCCTTTGCCATTTCTCCTCGCTCAACCCTCCTCTACCCCCCATTGCTTCGCCTTTAGACTCGCTCTCGACCTCGTCGGTGTCACTATTAGCAGCATCACACTGGGATCACATGGCTGCTGAGGTATGGAGGCCGAGTCAATGGAGCATGGCACACAAAGACGTCCATATACCCCCATTACCATCGCTTCCTCCGGCTCCCTCCTCTCAATAATTCTCTCTCCCACCAATTCCCATCCCTTCCTGATCATTAGCTTGGAATGCAGCCAAATTGGATTTAACTAGCCAGACTAACTGTATTTTTTTTCTCAATATGTCCCATGCTTTTCTCTGAAGCAGTTTAGCATATTAAAACAAATTAAAACTTCCTGAACTTAGTAAGAAAAAAAATATGAATGGCTCCTCAGAATGGTTTTTAACCTTTACATCGCTTTTGTAACAGTGGATATATCATCGTGTAACAGAACCACAGTTTGTTGGATGTGTGACCTGCTCTTTGTCACAGCCTTGGCAGACTATTAAACCTGGAGCAAGGAGTCAGAGAGGGGAGACAGGCATGAGGAGGAGGCAGAGGTGAATCTATAACAGCTCTCCAGGCAGAGCCCTTCTCCGCCAGAGTCAGCTATGGATTCATCCCATCCCTCTCTGTTCTCTTACTCTCTCCTTTTGTGTCCAAGTTGTATGAGTGCAGCATGGTAGTGAAACGTGTGTGTGTGTCTCTCTCTCTCTCTGTGTGTGTGTGTGTGTGTGTGTGTGTGTGTGTGTGTGTGTGTGTGTGTGTGTGTGTGTGTGTGTGTGTGTGTGTGTGTGTGTGTGTGTGTGTGTGTGTGTGTGTGTGAGTGCAGCCCGTGCATGTGGTAAGCCTGTAGTAGTAGTGGTCCTGTGAGGGACCTAAGGCCCTGTTCTCCTGATTAGTCATTTATCAGGCCTGGCAGCCAAGACCCACCATAATCACTCTTCTCTT
This sequence comes from Antennarius maculatus, assembly GCA_013358685.1. NCBI lineage: Eukaryota > Metazoa > Chordata > Actinopteri > Lophiiformes > Antennariidae > Antennarius > Antennarius maculatus. The sequence goes on along the minus strand of CM023611.1, from coordinate 13,704,565 downwards.
CCCCCTCCTCCTTTTCCTGCACTGATCCCCCTCTATCCCTCTAGATCTCCACTGTATCCCCCCCTACAACAATGCTCTCCATCCCCCAACACCAAAGTCTACATGGCGGGCCATGTACATGTCTATCCAGTCTCTACCTGCCTCTATCCAAGCTTCTTCCACTCCATCCAACTTGTCCTCAGTTTGAGAAGTCCCCTTCTCGTTGCTCTTCAAAAACCGATTCGGTTTCTCTCTTCGATCAACATTTATGCCTGAGCTAACGAACCAAAAGCTGTAGCCAAAAACAAAATTTCCATTTAGTCTGTTTGATTTTTGCGAGCTGGAGCCATTTAATTGTGAAGAAAGCGAAGAGGAGTAGCTTGATGACAGGGAGATGGGAGGGCAAGTGTCTTCCAGAGCGGCAGGAGGACCTCCCTATCAACCAGCGCCACACTCCCTCGTACCGCCATGTCAACAGAAGGGGATTAGGGCACCAGGGATATTGAGGAAGCAAAAATGAGTTAATGCAGTTAACTAGCGGCTTCTTGTCAATCTCTCTTCCAGCAGTTGGTAGAAATTGGAAAAGCTGTCTAGCCAAGGAGAGGGAATGTAATCTGGACTATGCAGACTGGAGGATACAGGCATATGAAAGGGCTGTCCCTCCTGATTCCCATGTGTCTTTTCTCTTTACTTCACCCTTCCTTACCATCATTCCCACTTCCTCTACCCTATCTCTCTCAAAAAGGGAGGGGTTACAGAAGAGGGAAGGAAAGAAATGTTGACAGAGGAAAAAAATGAACAAATACAGAGGAAGACAGACCCGAACCAGGGTTAAAAGAAAAAAATGCTAATAAAAAGGGTGGAACTGAGGATAATGGAAGCAAATTTGTATGGATAAAAGGAACAAAGCAAGTGAGTCTATGCGTATTACAGTGTGTGGCAGCTGTTTGAAGCCCAAGAGAGAGAGAACAGCTGGGAGTTCACAACAAACACACACTTCTTAACATATCCCTCATTTCTCCTTAAACATCTCCATATCCCTCCATCCCCAGCCTCATCTTTTCCTCCAGCTCCCGGTTCCATTCATTTATTTCGATTCCCCTGCTCAAACTCCTCAAAACTGGTTTTCTTGCAGCCTCTTCACTCACTTCTATTTTTCTCCTCCTTACCTCTATTTGTTCTTGTTTTGTGTCTTTTTTTCCATGTTTTTACAAAACTCTCCTTACTCTCTGTCTCCAACTGGAACTGGAGTTTCGGCCCCCACTTACTGACAATTCTCAGAGAATAGTCTCTGTTAAAGCAGCTCTCTTATAAAACACAGCCCCACACCATCTCCACATTACTCAGCTCACCCCTCCTTTAAATGAACCAAAGATGCACGCAGCCATCTGTGGGGCACAATTAAATACCATCCCCTTTAATTCAGCTGCATGCCACATTACCCTCTCAATTCAAAGCCCTGTAAGTCCACTTATGGGTCTGAGTGAAGTAACACGACGACGTGCATCTGACTTAAACGACAATATCTTTTTATCAATATATCACTTTGGAATTTGAAGTAATCCTAACTTATTTTATTTCATACGACGGATTATACTTGATATTGACAACGGACAGATGACCAGGGATGAGAGGGAAAAACACCAGAACAGGGTTAACCAATGAAAATCATCACGGATGTTTCCCCTTTAGTCATGAATCAGATTTGCTCTGCAGCTCCCTCACAATCATGTACTCTTCCCTCCACCCCATCACTACCGATCACAGAGAAAGATTCATGAAATTAATCTGCTGTTGAACACATGCTCTGGCTGTGTCTTATTTCACTTCGATTTCCCTTCATTGTCACACTCTGCTCTTTCCTGTAGCTCTTTGAGTGTTAAAAGACCATTTCCAATTATCTCCTTCATTTTTTTCTCTTTGTCTTCCACCATCACAATGTATTCCTCTTCCAAACTGTCGTTGTCCACTTTGCCATTCTTCGTCCATTGACTGCACTGGCCTTGTCTCACAGCGCTAATTGTCTCATTTTGAGGACTTAAGGATGGTAGATGGGCACTAGATGTGTTAAAGAGACGGACTGTGAAACCAGTGTGTGGATGGCAAATTACATCCTTGGCCTTTCAATGGTTGGCAAAGACACTTAATAAGGTCTCAATGTGTTCAACAGCTAGGTGAATAGTTCACCGGCTCCACTGTTGAATCTGAATGGCTCTGAAAGATTCTGCACTGTGTGTGTGTGTGTGTGTGTGTGTGTGTATGTGTTCACTGTTTGTATTCTCAGTGCAGTGAACCCAGTGTTCTCCCCAATGACAGGATCAGCATTCACTTACAGAACAACTCACCTGAGGAAAAACTCTCCTCTCAGCATGTCACCCTTTTTTCTATATGTCTTTCTACTCCTTCGCTCCTTCCCTCTCTTCTGCTCTCTCTCTCTCTCTCTGTCTCCGACCCAGACGGAGATCCCCCTGAGCAACTGTACTCAGCTCTCTCTTTCCCCATTCCTTTTTGGTTTCCATTCTCTAACCCTATCTGTCTCTTTTTATATCATGCTCTCTGTAAAGATACCCTCTGGGAGGGCAGCATCTAACCGTGTGCGCTCAAGATGACATGTATGCAGGTGCATTACCTGCAACACCACACCTCACTACGATACAGTAGTTTTCACAGTAGACCAGTGATGGGAATAAAAGATTCCGTGGGTTGCTCCCTCTGTCTCTCAAACATCACCACATCCTCACGTACACACTAGCACCAACACACACACATACACAGGGACAAAAACCCTACCAAATGCTCTATTTTCTGCTGCTGCTTAGTGATTTATGAAAGGTGTTTCTTAGAGCAGGCAGATAGTCCTGTTTGGAATGCTTCATTTCATAAATCTATTCTCCTCTCTCATTTCTCTGCGTCCCCACCTTCACTCCATCTATGTTATTTCCTCTTTTCTCCCCTGTGCAGAACTCCCTCAGCCTCTGTTGACACATGCACATTATGCTGTGTGCGTATGTGTATGTGTGTGTGTGTGTGTGTGTGTGTGTGTGTGTGTGTGTGTGTGTGTTTGAGTGTGTGTGTGTGTGTGTGTGACGGAGTGAGGGTTGGGAGAAGAGAGACGTAAGTAGGATTGTCTGCAGTCGAGGTAATGATGCAGGAACAACCAAAGCCCCTGCAAAAACCCCATTCTCCTGGGGTCTCTCTCTCGATGTGGCTCTGATTCTGCTCTTTCTCCCCCTATCTCACTCACACACACACACACACACACACACACACACACACACACACAGTGGCATGCCTGACACAAAGTCAAGCAGCGTTAAGTTGTGTAAATAAAGTGAGGCATCAATTGAGATCCAACTCCCCAATGAAGCTGCACATCAACTAATAAACACACACATTAATAACTCCAACTTGATACAGCACCTACACACACACACACACACACACACAAACACACACACACACACACACACACACACACACACAAAAACACACACACATAAACACACACACATTAACACATCACGGGAAGAACTAGGTTAAGACAATGGTAGAGTTACAAATAAGTAATACTGAGAAAAATAAACTACAATAAAATAAAGTAAAATCAAAAGAGCAGGTAATTTAATTATGAACACTCAATATTAATAATCCACATGAAGAATGTGGAACAAAACCTTGATATTTAACTTTGGCTTTTAGTAAGACAAGCGTATTATGAAACATCTATTAAAACCAAAAGAAAAGCAAATGAAGATAAATTAAACTGCAATATCTAACGAAACATATTTACTTGCATAAAGTCACATTCAGTAGAAACATGTGGTATTTTAGGGACCCCATCAATGATGAGATATCACCAATCAGTTATTTTAGAGTTTAAATGATGTTTAAAATGGTTGCACAGAATGAGTAAAGTTAATACAGACAGCTGTTGTGTGTGTGTGTGTGTGTGTGTGTGTGTGTGTGTGTGTGTGTGTGTGTGTGTGTGTGTGTGTGTGTGTGTGTGTGTGTGTGTGTGTGTGTGTGTACCGAGTACCCCACATCATCAGATAGTGGCAATGATGAGAAAATGGCAGGCAAATACTGGTTAAATGCGCCGCATTTACAGACATGTGAGAGCAGAGGAAGGAGGAAAACCGTCAAAGAAACAGAGAGAACAAGATGGGGGCCACAGCGTAGATAAGACAGTCTTGTTCCTTATTTATGTCTTATTATAGCTACAGCAGGGCCAGGCCACAGACACAGTCACCGGGGACACAATGATGAACTACTCGACAAGACGGCCCGCTCACTCCTGGGAAGACACACTCCCTCTATTCCTCACTTCTCCGCCTTCTTCACCGTCTTCCTTAACACTTCCTTCTCCCTCCAGCCTCTCCTGCTTGTTTTTAACCCCTTTCTCCCTTTGCTTTCAACAACCTCATTCTGTCGTTTTCCCTCCTCCACCCCTGGAGCGCTCTCCTGCTTTCCCCCATCATCTTTTTCGGAGGCTTTTCTGCATCGCATGAGCCGGCGAGAAAGACGGCGAAAACTGGGAGTAACCCAAAGGTGCTGTAGTCAGGTGGAATGGCAGGCAGGTGATATGATTAAGACATCCCCTCCCTCCCTCAAGCATACACACACTACCTCTCACTATTTCCTTTTTCACTCCCACTGTTGTGTCTAATCCTCTGTTTCTCCCTCTCATGGGGTGACCTGCAGAGGTGGATGTGACTGAGCTCATTACCTGCCTTAATGAGAAGACAGCACCACAGAGACAGAAGCAGCAACTTAGCTGAACACTGCACACACACACACACACACACACACACACACACACACACACACACACACACACACACACACACACACACACACACACACACACACACACACACAGACGGGAAATCGCATGTTAATCCCTGTACAATCTACTGTCATGAACAAATGTGCTGGATTATACCTCAGCGAAACAAAGACCAGGTGAGAGAGGAAGGAGGAAGGGGATGTGAAGTCTCCCAGAGTTTCTGTTGACGCCGATGACTTGTGTTGAATCTTCGTTGTTGTTTTAAGGAATTACCCTTGCACAAACATGATGTTCCATGTGAGTAAAGCGTTTTTTGCCTGGTTCAGGAAAATTAATGTCTATGAGTGGAATACAATCCATCATAGGCTGAAAGCAGAGGTCATTCAGCAAATGATAGCAGGCAAGATAGACTTCTCCATGTACACACAGAGTCAGAGGGAGAGAGTGTGTGTGAGGAGGATATAGAAACATGGGGGACATAGAATCCTTGAATAGCTAAACCTTTCTCTCATTTCACTCTTTGACTTTGGTAAGTTAGAAAACGGAAGGAGCTAAGGAACTCTGTCTATTCAAGCATGTGGACGTTTCACAGAGGGAAAGAGGTGGTGTTTTAAACTTCTGGCTTCAGCCTCGGTATGTCACCAAAATCTGGGGACGGATACAAGAAGAGCTCTGCTTTTCTATACCTTACGTTCAGGAATGCAAATACCTTAAAGAGACAGACAAGAGACATTCTTTACACTATTCAGTTTTTTAACAACACTTTGCTAAAATATCAAAAGATAAACTGCAGAAGTTGAGTGAGAACTCAAATGATGTGAACAAATTTTTCATTTGAAATCAAGATCTATTTGATTTAGGACACATCAGTACACCTAGTGTTCATTACAGATGCTCACATATCAGCAGGGTCTTAACACAAATTATAATACTGTGATGAAACTACGAATGATGAATCAGAATGTGCCAGCATACTTTTTATTTTTTTAATACTGGACCAAGTGGTTGCGTTAAAGGGGTTATTAACATCCCACCATATAATGCTGGTTTATAATATGCATTGAATGAATGTGAACGTGTCACAGCACCATAGTTATGTAAACAATTTGAATCAATGACATTAATTTCAATAAAAACACATTTCCGATAGTCATTTTCAAACTCAGTCGACTGTAGTGCATAGCAGAAGTTGTCCAAAAAAAAAAATCTATGTGCCGATCAGTAAGTTTGTAGGAACTCACTCATACACAGATGGAACTCATTCAGGTTTATTGCCGTTTCTCTGACTCTGACACTACTGTTGGGTTATTCAGAGTTAATAATAATGTTTCCTGCATCAAATCCGACACCTCTGGTTCCCTGCACTACATCTGTGTGTGAAGTAGATCAAATGTGAATGTGCAATTGATTGAAAGAACGGTTCTTGAGGTATGCAGAGGAAATATAGACAGGTTGATTTCTGCTGACGGTTCCACACTCATAAACAGTGATGGTGGTGGCGGCACATCCAGAACTGCAGTTACGCATTAACAGAGCAGTTGACTGTTCACAAGAATGAGGACGTAAATAAAACAATATTTAATCTGTAAAACTTTTCAAATGAAAGAAATTCACCAGGTGTCAAGGATTCACAATGTCAGCTTTGAAACCAACTTATTGGTTATACATATTTACAGAAAGCATCCATCTTTTGACTGGCTTCAGTGTAAAACCTCAAATTGGATGTGTAATGATGGTGCTATCACCACATATAGTGTATACTGCGTTCTCCAACACAGGGCCATACACGTATACACGCAGCAGACAGCGCTCTCATTCATGTGAAGTTGTTGACAGATTAATCACATGCATGAATTATTGACAGTAACTTCAATGTGAAAAGCAAACATCTGTCACCCTCACCCTGTTTTAAATCATTTACACCTATCCTACATAGATAATCATATGGCTATTGATTAAGATACTTACAGCACAAGGGCAAATTGATAATGTACAGTATACATGCACACAGCCTTCCATTCCAAATGAGCTTGGTGGAAGGAATCTAAATCCATGTAAAGCGAATGCATGTTTGAGCTTCAAACAAAACATGTAGTGAGCCAACTGTCAGTGAACACACTCATAGAAACCAATGCTGTAGCAGGAGGACGGATGGTTTGAAACCAGGAGAGAATGACATTGGAATAAGGACATGTTGACATGGAGATAAAGACAATCAAAGAGAGCTCAATCACATCCTAAAAATGGGCAGATGAGGGCATCGCTCTCTCCTTCCCTCAGAGATGGAGAGAGTTTTATCTGTCTGACAGAGTGAAGGATGTGTGGTCAGGTTCTACTCTGATGCTCCTGTCCTTTTAGTAAATCAGCCTTCACTGTTGTCACCTGGCCGACCCCTGATCACACATCACTGGTGTCACCCTTACATGATGTAAAACCCCAAACCTCACACACAACCACATACATGTACACCAGCACACACACAAACACACAGAGACACACACACACGCAGATGGTTTAGTTTCACTTAAGTCGATGACATTAAGGCAAAAGAGTCAAAGTGATCACGTGAAGAAGCCATGGACCAGATGAAAAACACCCGCTCTAAAAAGATGAAGGTGTGTAACTGATTATGACGTCATATTTGCCAACAATGTCCTCTTGCATTCTATTTATAGATAGTGTGTATAGTAGCATGACTAAAAACACAAGCTGGGCGATCTACTGTACTCAATCCAGACCTACCAGTATCACTGAAAAAAACATTAAGGTCCTTTCTTACACTCGACATGAACCTGCACACATGTAAGTGCTCCTTTCTGATCAAGGCATCCCCCATTGTATATACCACTTGCATTCACTCGTTTGTTCATGTGATAAAATGCATTTGCTTAAGGCACATTTCTGTCTGGAGGCAAAATAAAGAAACTGCACTATTGACCGACACTAATCTGGTCTGAATGGTGCAGTATTTTTCCTGCTATTTCAAGCACTGACTAGTCAAATGATCTGCTTGTAGGTGGGTTTAGAACATACTGACACATTGCTAGTTTCCACGTATGCAATGTCACTGAAGCAAATATTATTGGTTATTTAAGCACGACAGTAAAGTTAGAACCCTGATTAGACAGAATAAGTTTGCAGCTGAAACTGAATTAAAGCTTCTTTAATACCTTTAGACAGCTCTGACGGAGCCCAGGATTTATGACACTGTGTATGTATAGGATGTACAGTATAGGATTTCATGCACTGTAGGAGCCTGGACATTGCATGTGACCTTTTGGATGTCTGCAAGAACATAGAGTATTAATAGCAGAGCCTCACCAACCCTGTCGGTGTGTCAGGATATTTAAATACTCAATGAAGATAAGTGTCTTGTAAATGTCCCACAACTCTCTCATAAAGACCTGTTCATTGTTTATGATGTTGGAGAATTGCTACAGGTACAGGGAGAGAGTCCAGTCACCAACAACCACATACCTGTCACTCAGCAACGCAACAATGAGCGTCAACGTCTAAATAGCAATCCACACTGAGTTTAAAGAAAATAGGAAATGACCCTGGTTGAGTTCTTATCAAAAACCTTCAGTTCTGACATTAGATACAAACCCTTCACCCATTGTGTCTGTACCCAGAGTACACTCCATTTAATTAACAAGAATGAATTGCGAAGTCCTAAATTAATTACTATCATGTGCTCCAGACCGTGGGATTTAAATCGGATAAATGTGTTGTGAGTTGACTTCACTTTTTTTCTCCAAGGGGAAATGATTTAATTATTAGTCTCTTAAAACCTGAGCAGAATAGAAACAGCTTATAGAGAATACCTCAGGTCAACATACGAGAGCAATGTAGTCTCAAGAAATAGAGATGAAATAGAATTTTACAATTTATTAAATGTACAGGACATAACTTTTCAAATAAAGAACCAGATACCAGACTTGGTGCAAAGCAACAAGGTAATAAATGTGCAAGCTATTTAAATGTATATTTATATCAAATATTTACATTTTCATAAGTCATTAGTCAAAATAATTTGGTTCAATTTCCTACATAGAATTCTTATCAGTAAAACACACTGAAAGAAATACATTAGCTGAAAGTGAAAACTACAATATCAGTAATGGGCATTTTGATGGGGAAAATATGTAATAAGAATGTGTAAAACTATCTTTCCTTTTCAAAGCTCTACTGATTTGACTGATGTTTAACTACACTAAGAATATGCCTATAATCAAAAGAAAATCTGAAATATCACTGCTATAGTTATTGCAGAGATGCCATTATTTCTTTAAGTGCTCCTCAGACATCAGTAATCCATCCATGCTACAGATAATCACAGTAACAGGAGGGGGGGTAGAGGGATCAATGCAATCCTATCACAAGATCTATTGTCCTCTGATCGATCTCTCACTGATCAGCCTCTCTGAGATCCAACTGCACTTCCTGTGAAACTGTGCTATTGTCTAGACCGAGAGAGGAGTCAGAACACTAACATGTCTGTTTCTACTTTCAACACATACTGTTGTGCTTTACATGCAAGGTTTGCAGGGTCAGAAACTTTGTAAATTCATTTTTAATAATTAATAAAAAAAAACATGCATGTCAGTGTTTGTAAGTGTATGTGTGAAATTAATTTACCTGTTTGATTTGTAAATATTAAATTGATTGCTCTTCTTATACTACATGTATTCTTTCTGTTTTTGCTCATTTCTTTCTATATTTTGATACACCTCTCTATTCTGAACTATTTAGTACATTTTAATGTTTCATGTTTGACATCTGACCATGAAGAGACTGAGACAGCATATGATGATACAGACAATACATTTACGTGCAGTAATACTTATTGACATTTTTAATAAGCAAGTAACGATGTATGAATGCATGAATAGTTTCAAGAATATTACCACAGAGAAAAAGCCTGGCAAAAGGAATTTGTACTAAAAAGTAATAATGGACTATGCAAGGTGTATTTCAACAGCTGACATTGGCCTGGAATAAAATATACAAGACTTACATTAAAACTACAGACACTCTAAAATAAAGCTAAAATGTTCTGGCTCTGGGATCCTGCTAAACATTTATTCTAAGCAGATGTTTTTTGAATGGAAACAAATGAAAGCAACTGAATAGTCATTAATGAGCCCATTAAAAAACAGACATCGGTACATTGCCCACTGCAACACGGCAGTCCCAGTTACCTATATAACTTCCCCCAGTCTTTTCATATGGATCACGCAGGACAAAGTCACATAACCCCTCCCCCTCCCTAGGGTTCTCCTCTGTGATTGTAATGAAAGGTAATGGTCCTGAAAGAGGAAGAAAGGAGACTTTCCTACACTCTTATCTCTTAACACCGACAGTCAGAGGCATCCTAATGCATGAGCACACACACACACACACACGCAAGCACACGCGCACGCGCAAACGCACACACACATACACACACACACTGTATATCTGCTGCAGGATGATGGCAGAAATAACATTGGTTTAATTGTGAAACACATCAAAGGAAAAACACATCTCGCATAAGGCATCTCAGAGGATGAAAGAATGTTGTAATAGTAACAGTTTTGTCTCTTTGAGAGAATATACATAAAAAATCCGGAAAGATGTAATGCTAAACAGATACAAAGTAATTTAATAGGAAGTTTAAAATATTCATAAATATTGGATTAATCATTTATAATAGATCTTAAATTAACTGCAGTCCTTGAAGTATTCGATGTGAGAAGAGAAGCAGGAGAAAGAGGGAGCCTATGATAGAGAAACAGAAACGATAAAGGATGAGCCCTCTAGACATTTTTTTTCCTTCCCTGTACTAACATCTCTTCAGTCTGATGAATGAATATTCATGTTTGATCCAAACACTGCTGCTCGACAAAGGCAGGGAAAGCCCTAAAACAGCTATCGTTCTACTTCTGATGTAGTAACACCACTCAGAGCGCCTTTAAGTTTTTCACTTAAGTTAATATTTATCCTGCATCACTGCTGTGAGACTGTGATCATATCTCAGATGGTGGATAAGGTGACACATCACCTGGCAAATCTGGGATATATGTTTTATTTATTCTGCTGTACATGTTTTCTTTTTGTGTGTGCGTGCGTGTGAATCTGTGTGGGACAGAAGGTGGAGTTAAGGGACGGGGGAGGCTGCCCTGATCACATCCTCGCTGCTGTTCCCGCTGACGCAGCATCCTGCTACTGGAACCTAGCTGGTGACCTGAAACTGTTCCCTCACTTCCCCTGAAATCCCCCCGCTTTAGTGGAACATGTCCGAGAATGTGTGTGAATAAGGGCTGAGTTGGCATTCTGTGAGCCTCTCAGAGATAGCAGTGTCTTACAGTAGATTACAGTGGATCCAATCTACACGCCCACCAGGCTAAACTGGACCAGCTCTTTATTCCTGTCAGTCCCACAGCATAAGGAGGATAATAATAATAGGGGAGAAGACACACACAATACACACAAGCACATCATGACACAGTATGAGGCTGACAACACATGGTGAACCCACAACCACCCACAGCAATACAATAATAATTACTGCATATAGAGAGATGGATATCATGTGAGTTATCAGTGTTGTGGCTGTCAGTCAAAATGTGAACTGCATTCATCATGAGCTCTCACACTGACAGAGGGGGGGAGTCCTTCTTCACACACACAGACACCCCCCCCCTTCTTCATGCTGAGATGATTTGAATGACATCATCAAACAAGTGGCAACAATTAACCACTGAAGCTGTTCTGACACAAACATTACAAAACAATTCATTTAGTTAAGTCATACTTTTTTTGCTAGAGAAAGATAAGTATCAAAATAATCAACATAAATCATAATCAGAATAAAATAACATCAATGCCTCAACTAAAGCAGCCAAATAATATCCTCAAGTAATTAACTGGGAAGTGATATTTAACTTTTAGTGATCACAACTTATTTTTGCTGTTACTATATTTCTATAATAATAATAATAATAATAAGAATAAGAATAATTGTTATTATTATTATTATTATTATTATTATTGCTATTATTATTATCATTGCTATTATTATTATCATTGCTATTATTATCATTGCCATTATTATTATTATTGCTATTATTATTTGTAGTAGTAGTAGTAGTATTATCCTTGTTTCTCTGTTTCTGAATGATGGATATGGAGTCTTTTATTATGTCATTGTGCATGCAAAAAAAGACTGTTAAGAATGAATAAATCAATACAGGACTTGAAAATTGAAATAGAAAAGCTGAAAATTCCATGCATTTTTTTATTCATCTTCTTTAAGACAAGACAATCAGTAATGCTCTCATCTGCTGAATATTATAATTATCACCATTTGAAAATCTAATTGTTTGATCTTGTCCCTCTTTTTGCCAATGAACACAGTTTTGTCCATCGCCAACCAAACACATTCTTAAAGACAAGGAAATAGGTTCACCCAGACCTCCAGGAAGCAAAGGTGAAAGAGTACAACAGTGTGAGAAACTTCATTTTCCTTGAAACATTTGTGTGTTGTATGGTGCGATAAGACAACAAGAACTGCATCGAAAAGAGCGCAGGTTAGTTTAGATATACAGTACATTCAGTTCAACTCAGAGAGCAAAAAAGAGTGTGGAGATAGGGTGGGGGCAGCGAGGTTAATAAGGCAGTGGCAATAATACGAGTGTTGGCAGCTCAGCGTGTCACTGCCTTCCTGCTCCCTGAGAGAGCAGGACACTCACATGCACATGAGCACACACACACACACACACACACACACACACACACACACACACACACACACACACACACACACACACACACACACACACACACACACACACACACTCAGCAGGAGAGAAGGACATGGACTGCTCAGTATGCAGCCCTGACATTGTCCACATCTGATACGGGACATTAGCCCCTAACTCCCCCCATACACCGCTGCCCTTCACTTTATATTACTTTATGTTAATAGAAAAATATTACATACAACATCATTTGTCTTTGTTACCACGGCACCCAATGACTGATTTAAATGCATGTGTTTACCTCTACCGACAGGTGAAGACAGGAAGAAGAGTGGGTGACGTACTGTGTGCGTGACATGGTCCTGGTCTGTGTGTGTGTGTGTCTATGCATACATGTGTTTTACTGTGTGTATGTTTGTGCATCTCATTCAGATTTATCGATCCTAACCACCTCTCACCAGGACCATGCTGTAACATATATGCATGTACTTACAGTAATACAGAACCACACAATGTGTGTGTGTTGCTGTGCAGACGGGTGTCGAGTGCAAGACCCTGACATCAACCTGCCATTACACCCAATTTGAACAACGAAGAATGAGGCAAAGACTAGTGGGAAAAGTAAAAACAATTCAAACTCTTACATTATAAACATTATTTTTACAGGTTATTATTTTTAATAGAAATCATGAGGTTTTTGTTCATATGTGCAGTGTGTCCTCGTTCCTTGAGGTTAATGCATTCCAGGAACTAAACGTGAATAACGAATTTCGCGATAAAGCAACAAACTATTTATTTTATTATTTTCGGTAATTTAAACATTTATGAACCCTCCCCATACTGATATTAAACCACCTTCTATCTGTATTACCTTTTCCCACACTCTTATTGACTGTTTAAAGCACTTTTGTGTCTCATGTAAGTCCGAGACTCAAGGAACAAAGCGCACTGCCGGATGCCGTCAGCCAACAGAATGCGCATACGGTATAACGTGACTACCTACCAAAAATCCATAGAGTCGCGAGCATTGATGCGCAAATGCGTGAGGGCGCACTGTATCATCCTATTGCTCGTACACGATAGAAAAATAAAAACTGTTTAAATATATGATAGCAATTCAACAAGTCCAAATTGATGAGAAAGTGTCCAACATTTTCCAAACGCGGTCCAAAAATACCTGGCTGTGTGTGGCTCTAATCCAACTGGAGCACAGGACACATTTTTTAAAGCCTGTAGGAAAATTTGTGGGAGACCCATGAGTGATGAAGTGATTAAAAACATTTTTGTTCACCAGTAAAGCTGTAATAAATTAACTTAGTGGTGAATTAACTCCGGTAGGCGTGGACATTAATAAAACTTGACAGAACGCTGTATTTTTTCCAGACAAGAATGTGGACTGCATAAACTATATCAAAGGAAATTCACTCGACGATGTCAGTAAAAATTCTTGTTTCCTTCTGAGCACAAAGTGTGTCACAAAACAATGTGGTTTACATGCATGAAAGCTCGCTAAAAAAAAGAAGCTCATTTACAATTCCCGTCCACATAAGTGGGAATAAGACGTCTGGCCGACAGGTGATGTCAGACAGGCTCACCCCTAATGTCTCTCTGAACTGAGGACTTCACCTGAGAGACACACGGGTCGTCTGAACCTTCCTTCTGGGATGGTGCTCATGACTGTGTGAGTGTGTATGTGTGTGTTTGTAGTGTTGGCCATTTCCACATTCTCAATGAGCTATCATCAGTGTACCCATGAATCCATAAGTCAATGGATCAATGTTGAGCACCAAGCTGAAGCCGAAAGCTCTCAGCCATATCGACCTGTCATTTGAAACCCTGATGATCACTGGACTTTAATACAAATACCACCTCCACATCAGTACGAGTAAGAATTTACATTCATATGTGGCATTTAGGTTCATTCCTAAAGCAGGCAAAACATTTAGCTTCAGATGAACCAGCCTCGTTACTTAAATTTCAAAGATTATTATGGCTGTTTTGCTTTACAGGGTTCAAAGGTGCAATGACATCATATAAGAGTCACATTCGTGCCAGGCTGTGAAGCTATTGATCTTGCAAATTAGGACATTGTCATGCATGTAAATGGTGTGGACCAACAAAGAGTCAGAGCCTTCTGCTGGAAGTAATCCTGCACTTTGTCATTTCTGGGATGTCAAAGTCATACGTTACACTGTTAAAATGAACATAACTCTACCACCCAATGCTAATCCTACAGCATACAGTATGACTGTGTGTGTGTGTGTGTGTGTGTGTGTGTGTGTGTGTGTGTGTGTGTGTGTGTGTGTGTGTGTGTGTGTGTGTATAAATATATACCAGTATGTATATTGTATACTGTGTGTAAACTGTGGGTGTGTATGTGTGTCTATATAGTACATATTGCTCAGTCCCTTTAGTGTTGATTGAGAAGGTGTAGATTGATAGTTGGCCTCGACATGGTATTTTATCATATTGACATTTCAACGCAGTGAAAAATGGCAGTTGTTATGAATTAGCGTGGTGACATCATGTAGAGGTCATTCATTAGCAGCTGTTCAGAACCTGAAACGAGGACCGAGACTGAGGACCTGTATGGATGGTCTTCAAATGATATGAAAAGTCTAAAGGGGTCTACTGTCTGCAGCAATGAGAAAAAAGCTCAAGACTGACTTGTATAAATCTGACACAGTATACACCCCATCTGGAAAAGTGCTGAGCCACCTGACAGGTACATCACATCACATCTTAACACATACAGTACAAACGTCTGCTAAAGCCTGATCCAAACACTTAGATTCACTTAAGGCAAAGCTTTTTAAGTCAGATCAAACTGCTTCCACAAAATCAATCATCTAATATTCGTAAAACACCAAAACAACATATTAAATATGGTGGGACATGTAAACAGAAGTACTTGTCAGATATCAAGTCTGAAATGACCTCTCCACACCATCAAACAGGTCTGCATCTGGCATTTTCTAAAACTTTACTGCAACCATTTCTGTCTCTTTTCCTGTATATAATAAAGCACAACAACATTAACCCTTAACTGGAGAAGAAATCTGAACACACTCGTTAAAATGAACATATTTAAATGCTTGTTTGACCATTTCTAAGACAATCTGCAGTTCAAGCCCCTTCGAGGGTGACGATACAGTACAACTAAAATCCCTTCTGCTATCCAATGAGCAAGGCAGGTCTCATGTTACTGTTTTATTCTACCCAGAAATCTGGTGGAAAAAAGTCCAAATGGCTTTTCAGACGAGAAACAGGCTTCACTTTTAAGGATTTGTGGTGTAGCACAACATTAATCGTGCATCACTTGAGCCTTTCATAGTCTAGCTGGCATGTCCAGAGTAACGCAGGTTTCTACAGCTGGTTAATACTCAAATGGATGGAATTAATGTCTCATGCACTGCTACACACACATACATACACACAATAAACGCAACAGGAAGAAGACAGAGAAGATGGGACAGTATAGGAAGGGTATAAGAGCTTGTGCTTATTATAATCAATTAGGGTCAAGTTGAGAGCACTGTCGAGTGGTGAGAGGTGGGGGGCGGCATCGAGGAAGGACGAGGACTAAGGGGTGGCATCCTGGCAAATGTGGAAAGAGGGCCAATTAAATTGAAAGCAAGAGAAAATATGAATGATTTAGTGGTAAAATACACATGGGGACACACACACATCTATGTAAAGCACACATCTATTGAATGTCATGTCAAGTTCAGTGTAATCCTGCAGGAGTAACTAAAAAGAGTAAAATGCCTACTAGAAGGGCCCCCCAACTTATGCGAACTCTGAGTTGCTCACGCTTTTTCAGCATGCAAGCTATTAATAAAATGACCAGGTCAAAATGATCTACCTACTACAGAAATGCTAAACAGATTCATTAATATATTGAGAATTCTTTATATGTACAATGTATGTACCTTAATATACCTTACATAACCGCATGAGCCTATGTTGCACAACACAACTCAGTTAACTATGTACATTTTTTGCCATGTACCGAGTTTACCCTGATGCCTTCACTGAACAGAATCAACCAGGGATGCATAGTCAGGACAGTCGCTGCTGACAGCCAGCCTCAAGCATACTTCCAAATCCTCAGTCATGGTGGAACGGTATTTGGACTTAATGATCTTCATATGGGAAAAGGCTGACTCACATCAGTAAATGGAGCTGAATAATGTAGTGAAGGAGTGAACACATTTCTACATGTTGGGCTACTTTTGCTCTGTAAGTTCCAGAACTGTCCAAGAACTCTGGACTTCAGCTTGATGACGGTTTGTAGCGTCTCATCTTCCGCTCCACAAGAGTTGAGGTGAAAGAGTGTTCCAGTTTTTGATGCGAGTGATTCAACCTCAGTATCTTCGCCTAAGTGGATAGCACATGAATGCAGGGATAGGCTCCAGCAGAACTCACAACCTGTATTTTGAACAATTACCATCGTCTTCAAAAGATGAATTAATTAATGAATCTCCAGATTGGTCCTTTAAACACTGGCAAAATGTGTACTCTGGCTTCTAAACAAATCTTCAGACAAGTAAAATAAAAGAGGTACCATCCAATCCAGGAATAGATGGAATCTGCAGGTTATTACTGAGTAGTCTAACTGTTGAGATTTTGATTGTTAACAGCTAATAAATCATCCAATCTGCATCTGGAAAAGCTTTATTATTATGTAATAACCTCAAGTGTGACACAGACACCTTAAAAAAAAACGAATATACGTAATCTGGACATAAAACAGCCCTCACCCTGATTCATATCTTCTTCCTCTCCCACTCCTACTCACACACACAGACACACACCCACACAGCCTGTGTGTTTGACTCATCTAAGTGAGATAATCCAGTTTTCCGGATGAATTCGCCTTTGTGTCCTGAGGGCAGAGATTAAGATAAAGATATTAAACAAACAAGAAGGCCACCCCCTCTACACACACACACACACACACACACACACACACACACACACACACACACACACACACACACACACACACACTGTCCATTCTCCTGGTATTATCTTCTTCTCTCGTCCACTATATCCTCCGCTTTCTCAAACCAAACCGGGCTTCTTGCCTGTCTTTGTTACTAAACTGAGGCTCATCAAAGACAACAGGTCTAACTCTGTTTGCTCCATAACGGCTGTAGGTCCTGAGTGGTCAGGGATGCACAGAGTCAACAATGACGCTCCATAGGATTTGATTGACTTCAGATTAAATATTACATGCATTATCAAGACTACAGGTGTTATGATGGACCTGCTTTTAGAAAGCAGAGAGAGAGAAACTTTATTTTTAATGAATTTAAAGCATGTATTTTATATACAGTGCACCCTTGTTCCTCGTGGTTAATGCGTTCCAGGAACCACAAGTGATTAACAAATTCTGTGGTAGAGCGACTAACTATTTCTCTTATTCTTTACGGTAATTTAAACGTTTATGAACCCTCCCCATACTGATAATAAACCCCCTTCTATCTGTATTACCTTTTCCCACACTCTTGTCGACTGTTTAAAGCACTTTTGCATCTCATGGAAGTCTGAGACTCACGGAATGGAGCGCAGTTCCGGATCGTCAGTCAATAGAATGTGCTTACGGTATCACATGACTGCCTACCAAAAATCCGCAATGAGGTGAAGTCGCAGGCGTTGATGCGTGAATGCACGAGGGCGCACTGTATACTAATACAAAGTGAACTACTGTAAAAAGTAGTATTACACTAGATTATACATTATGTCTGTTTATTGGCAAACACATACTGGGGCTATGATTCATTGTTCTTAACAGTCACAGTTTATGACATTTTCCATATTACTGCATTAATATATTGAATTCAATTAATTTATCAAATAAGACAAAAAAAAGTTGAATAAATCTGACGGTACAGAACCAAGGCAATTAAGTTTACAGAGGACACAGAAACGTAAAAATGGCTACTAAATAAATAAAATGCCTCATAGTGCCACAAATTTGAAAATAATGTAAATAATATATTTAAACCAACATTTTTATCTGCTTTTGGTGTCATTCACAAACTGTTGCTATGTTTGAATTTAATTACTTAATTATCATGTAATTATTATTTATTATTTCATTTCAATCTTTGGTGCTTATTAAATATTACAGAATATTTCAAAACTTTATTTGCACTGATTTTTTAAGAATGCTACCTTCATGTTTTCAATAAGAGCCTTCCTTCCTTTGTTCCATTTTTCTTATCTACTTGCTTTCTCAAATCTCATTCTATTTTATTTCAGGAGTAGAAACTCTGTAAGTGAAGTGAGAGGCCACACAGTGTTTGTTTCAGAAGAGGAGACCCTAAACTTACAAAGCAAATATTGTGATTACGACAAAGCAAATTTTTATTGAGAGGTTTTTCATAGGAGTTTGATTTCTCAAATTCCTGAAGTGCAATAGAGAGAAACGAGAGAGAGGGGGGGGGGGTTTAAGGGGAGAAAGCACGCTGAAAATCTCTCTCTTTGCAGGAAGACATCAAACACACACCTGCTCCCCAGACCAATCCCCCCAGCACTGCCCAACACTCCCTGCCTCTGCCGTGGACTCACACTCCCATTCCTCATTAAACACAAGCGCGCACAAAAACACATAAACGCGCACACACTTTCTCACACACAGTCTCATTCCTCATTACACACGCCGAGAACAGAGCAGTGAGAGATCGCGGAGAGTGAGCGGGAGCGGTGCTTTTTGGTGTAATGGGAGGAAATGTTGGTGTTTCATCTGGAATTGATGAAGTCTTGTTTCAGCGGCTCTCCCCGGAGTAGGGCCGCTGTGTGCCGGCTGTGTAAATGAAAGGAGCAGCAGAGACCGGGCCGGAGGAGCGGGGAGCTCGTCGATAGAGCTGCTGGAGAGTCATATTGAACACAGCTTTAGGAGAAGGACAGGACAGTTTCACACAACACAACGTCTATAATGGCAACTGACGGGCAGTACAGACAGCAGTGAAAAGAAACCTCACAGCGCTAAAGACTACATTTAGTTTACCGTTTTAAAAAAAGAGTGGGAGGGGGCACATAAGTGAGAAGAAGGTGTAATGGCATCTGGAAGAAATGAAAACTGAGGTTACAGGAAAGTTTATCTTTGGAGAAATTAAGATCCATTTGGCTTTTGTAGTTTTAGGTATAATATATTTTCAACAAACTCTCCCAGTCACCCAATTATCAAAATTTAATTTGCGTATTTTATTGAATGTTTTTATCGTCTACTTTTCTTCCACCCACGTTCTTCTCTGGAGCTGATTCTTCAAACCTAAAATGACACCTGACCTGGAAAAAAAAAAAAAAAAAAAAAAAGACTTGTGCTTCAGCACGTACGTCAAATGATGTAAGAGGTCTTAGATCTGATAAAGCCAGCGCAGAGGCTGATGTAAATGCTTGTTCTAATAAAACCCTGGCATTAGGGGGGTGTCCAGAAGCAGATTTAAGTGATTCTTATAATCAGGCTCAACTTGGTGCGTCTGTTCTCTCCAGTCAAAAAGTGTCTCCGTTTCAGTGGACGGAGATGAAAGCAGGAGGAGGAGGTCACCTCTACAGACAGACTGTAATCTAAACACCAGAGAGGTCCAGATTATACAGATCTGACTGGAAACTACTGCAAAGAGGCAAAAAAAAAAAATTTTTCAAAACATAAAACATATTTAATACCTCAAAGTTAAAAAAAAAAAGGGGATGGGAACTAAACAGGGATTGTTAGGAGATTGGAAGCAATGAGATTGTAATGAAGTCCACAAAAACATTCAACACATAAGATCTAATGTGTAAAGTTCATCAGGAGAACAGCTGGATGCATGTTAAGACACAAACAAATGAATTAACAGTTTGACTGTACGTGTTGTGGCTGTGAAGAAGAGCCCCCTAAAACAAAACACTTCATGTTGGACCATGACAACAACAGAACAAGAACAAGTCCAGCAACACACACACGCACACACACACACACACACACACACACACACACACACACACACACACACACACGGGCTTGTTTATGATAGATTATGAAGGTTGGCTATGACTTGAATGACACAGACAAAGAGAAAGAGATAAAGAGGGGTGGGTGAACGCCGACATCTTCTCATTCATGACGGACCAATAAAAAAAAAAAAAACAACTTCTGTTTCCACACACACAAAGATTACACAGATACACAACACACACACAGGGCCATCTCTTCCTTACTTGGGTAGGGGAGAAGAGATTAATTAACATTTTTATGTAAATGAGGCGTTTGTGCCTAATTATTTCTGTTATTCCAGAAGCAGAGACAGGCTTTGATGTGCCAGCAGTGGATTTAAATAGAGAGAAATTTCCATCACATCCTCCCTCTGCGTCACAGCCAAGCAGGAGACAGAGACAGCAGAGATTACGCACTCTACTGGGACACACACACACACACACACACACACACACACACACACACACACACACACACACACACACACACACACACACACACACACACACACGTTTTTGTCTTGAACACACAGAGGGTTATTTTACCTTAGAGGGAAAGACATGATGTCTGTTTGCTGCAAAGCTCTCACGTGTTTACAATCGGAGCCAAGCCTCCACCAGCACCAGTTGAGACAGCCCAAAGTTGAACATGTGGAACTCTTAATTGGCAGAGCATTCATCAATGTGATATCTGTGTGATGGGAGGAGGGCCTCCATGGCTTGTTTGATGCTGCTTTATGAGCTGATATTAAAGGCTGTTAAAGTACATAAAGGGGATAAACCTTTACAGCCTGAACTTATAGCCAGAAATACAGCTAACATCATAAAGGGCCGAAGTCTGCTCTGAGCCCACTACAGCACCAGGTCAAAGAATCCACAGTAACTCTGGAACACCAGTGAGAAACAATCAGGCCTGATCTGTCCACACACAACCAGAGTGTATCAAATTGTGTGTCTCTCAACTTCAAACTCACTTATAAAACATTAATAATTAAAAAGTTAAATATGTAGTGGTACAATACAGTAATGTTTTGATTAGTTGGATCAGTATTATAAGGTTTTTCTCCTGACTGACAGTAGTAGAAATGTAAACATTAATAAAGCTCTACAAGTGTCTATAAAAATACTGAAGGGTTTCAGATATTGCAGAATTTTCTCAAGTTTCTGACGGAGGTTTACAACACTTTTTTAGATGGCAAGGCTACATGTTTTGTGTTTGGCAAGAACTCCTTCATGTAAACATAACTTTTGTTGTTTGTAAGTGAACTCTATCAGTCATCTTTAGTTTGGTTTATTAAAAAAAAATCTTACAGTATTACGCAAATTAATGAATTCATGTCAAAAGGTTACTTTCACTCAGCACTGTACAGATTTGGAGAAAAAAATTTTCAGGAAACTTCTTTTTAATTAATAATTATTTTAATTTCAAAACAATGCTTACGATGGCTACCGCTAAATTTCTTTAAATGCATCTGTGTATGACAGAACCATGTCAACAACTACTGTCTCCATCTCTATATATAATTTTTATCTAAGGTGAATTCATTATTTAAAAGAAAAATTCTATTTTTGAAAAGGAGGAAGATTACTGTTGCTGGAGTCTGGATTTTCTCTTCGCATACCAACAAGTCAGTATGGATTAAAGAAGGAGGGGAAAAGACAATGGTACAATTTTGCTAGAACACAATTCAGGTGGGTAACCAACTTTTTTTCATAAATTGTGAATCTACCATCACAACCCTGGATTTTAGTCAGTGAGGCTATGCCCTTGGACAGAGAGGAAACAGGAGCAGCACCACCCAACAACCTGGCCTGACTTTTTGAGATGTGTGGAGAAGACTAATGGAGGACTGCTGACAAAGAGACAGAGTAAAAAAGAAAGACAGACATAAAGAAGAGGATAATACAACTGAAAATGGAGAAGCATGGCAGCTGGGACAGAAATCACATCTGAGAACTGTTTGCAAGTATGGATCAGAGCGGCGGAAATATAAGGGCTATTCCTGAAGGGGCTTTTGGGTCTGATCCTGCAAGTGTTCCCTCTACGCCTACTGTAATAACATGAAGGTTTGAAACAAACATTGTGATAACACCCCAACAATAAATCCTGTCATTCACGACACGCCAAAAAACACAGGTACCCCCTTTCATAACCCAACATTGCTCGGTCTCCTCGGTTTCCTTCAGTGTGCATTCATTCTGACATCAATGTCAGGAAATACACACACACAAAGACACACGCATTTAGAGTATACCATACGTGCTAACATGTACCCCTGCATGTGTGTTTCAAGATATTCGCTCTATGCATAAGTCATATTGATAGATAAGCACCTCACTTAAATTACACCTAGCTGGGCTCTAATCTGCATGTTAGCATACGGATAACTAGCGTTCTCTCTCTGTCCAATCTCCCTGCTTTTCTTTTCTGTCTGACACTTCATGTGCTGCTGATACTAATCACTGAGTACATGGGCTGTGCTTTCAAAGTGGCAAATAATACTAGCTGTCCACACACTATAGTGGAGTGTGTTTGCTGGGTTATTAAACAGACTATCTGGCTCTTTTAAAAAGCTTAAAATTCTTTATTTGGTGACCATCAATTATCCTGTGGTAATGGCTTTGTGGACACACAACAAGTTTAAGGAGAGTTCATTTTCCCCCCAACCCACTTCAATTTTTTATTGCCCTGTGCAGTCATATGTTATTTTGGGGGAATCTGTCTTGTTAAAGGTCTGTGCAGTGAAATATCTACAGAGATTATGTGGGATTTTTTTTCAATATCTTGCAGAAAGATAATGAAGAGGGCAAAGCAGCACAAATAATGCCACATGGGACATGTGTATAGTATATGCAATGCAAATAGAAATCCAGATGCATCAAGACTTCTTCTCTCTCTAGAGTGACGGCCTGACTGCACTTTTATGTTATATGTTTAGCTTTTCTGAATGGTTCATTTTCTATTTCCAGTGTTGAAGTCTGCTCATAGAGGCCATTGATCCAAAGACAAGCTGCCTTGACTGATTGCTGGGAGGAAAAGTGTGTGTGTGTGTGTGTGTGTGTGTGTGTGTGTGTGTGTGTGTGTGTGTGTGTGTGTGTGTGTGTGTGTGTGTGTGTGTGTGTGTGTGTGTGACACAGAGAGAGAGAGAGAGAGAGAAAGCGGGTATTACTTTGATGAAGTTATACAGGAAATCAATGTTGTATTGAAAGGAGAAAAATGCCCTGTCCATAGGTGGTTGCACACAAGCCTGCACACAAACACACACATATGCTTAACAATGAGACAAAGTGTGATGTGCTATGAGTGAAAAAGACAAAAGGCTTGATACTGAAAAATGAGCTGGTGATATGTCAAGTTCAAGCACAATGCTAATGAGAGAGAAAGTGGAGAAATGGCTGTCAGGGTGTTCAGATACTCACACAAATGTTTGGCTTTATATCTCTAATTTCCTTTATTTCACGGTGAATGTAAATGTTGCTTCCTAATGACCCTGCGAGTACACGTCAGGATTCCACATGAGAGTAAATGGTCCTTCTGTATTTCAAAAGGCAAAGAATGCAGGGCAGCCTTGAAGAGAGCAACTGATTTAATAATTTATGGGTCCCACAGAAAGGACCCAGTAGGCGGAGATGGACTGGGTGACTAAATTGTAAAGACACACACAGTTACACACATAAAAACTATATTACATCTTGTTCGCCCTCACATGCACAAAAAACAACAACGCAGCAGTCCATCTTAGCCACGCTTCTCTTGATCTCCACTCCAACCACATAAAATGTTAATAAAGCCAGGACCCAAGCTGATTACTAAAGATTATTCTGCTGTTTATTCTGATCAATAGAGAAATTCTATTCCTGTAGGCCCTCACGGAGACATTTGAAGGAGCAAACGAGCAATGAAGAGTAGCAAAGCCAAAAAGAAAGAGCGAAAAAGAAGTGGATCTACTGTATATCTTAATTGACTTTAGTCGCAGCGGTGTCTCCGCTGCCTGCTGGAGCTCACAACTCAAAGGGGAAGTGAAGTGGATCTTAGCCTTGGGCTACATCTCAAGATTCCTACCGGCAACTTCAGGACTCTGAGCTCAGCTTAGACCGGAGTGGATATTAATATCACTGACCAAGTGGCAGACAAGGGTGCTGCAAAAGACCATCAGTCACAAGCATTAAGCTACTCAACAGCTATTACTGCAGTAATCTATACCACAGGCCAGTGTGTGCGTTCGTGTGTGCACTTGAGAATACTCGCGGGGGGGGGGGGGTTTTATATGCGCACAAGAATGACGGAGACAAAGACAACAGAAAAGGGATTGAGCAACTACAGTAAGTGTGCACTCATTAACAGAGACACACAATTACACAGTCCCACACTTATGTTTCTGTTCAACCGGCATATGATGTTCACAGAGTAATTAATCATAAAAGGCGGAGAGGGGGAGGTGATGAGGAAAGAGGGAGGGAGGGGAAGGGGTTGGAGGGTGGAACAACATTATGAGTCTGTGTAATTGTCTAATTTTCCTTCAGAGAGCCCAACGAGGAATTAGAAAACAAACTGCTGGTGCAGTCGCTCCATTCCACGCGTGGAAGCTGAGGAAGGCTATCAAAGCATCCAAAGCATAGAAAAAAATAACAACCAGACACGACTGTGTGCTTCTATCAACCAGTCATGTTGAAGTTTACCTCCACTTCTGTCCGGTCTTAAATAGTATGTGCAGTGAAGACTTTGAATGAATTATATAAAAGATAATTAGTTCAGTCATTGTTACACTGATATGTGAAAAAACAATGACTCATTTCCAGTGAGAAATATACAATCTTTACAAAAAAGACGACAGGACTGCAGAGTTCTACTAACAGATTTGCACTAACATCATAACACTAAAGACCCAATAACAGCAAACCCAACGAGTTTGCATTTGACTACAATGTTGTAATGGTAGATATAGTCCGAGACATTGATGTGTCAAACATATTTTGAACCAAGTAGCATAGATCAAATGAAGTAAACACAGATTTAGCACAGGCATCCAGGATTGGATAGATAGATACCTGTATATACTTTAATAATCCCAAGGGAAATTCAGGGGGACATCTGCTCACACGAGATACAATAAATACACATAACAGTGACTGGCACAGCCAAAAGACATTGCATAAATTACATAATTAACATAATGACATAATTATAACAACAGAAAAACAGAAGAACCTAACATAAAAAGAAGCATAGGAACATGAAAGAAGAAAGAAGCATTAGATGTAGACGATGTAGGATCAGAACAGAACACGTGGATGAACCAAGCTGTAAACTGACACTAAGGACCCCCACACAGTGCATCCACAGTGCGTCCCAGGCCCCTCTAGTCTATCCCTTCTCAGCCGACCTTGATGACCCTGCGGCTTCGGCCCCCCTCCTTCTGAGAGAGTGGTTGTGCCCCCTGATGGCACGAGGCACAAAAGAGGTCCTGAGTCTCTCAGTGGAGGAGCTTGGTGACAGCAGTCTGCCACTGAAGGAGCTCCTCTGCTGGGCGAAGGTAGTGTGCAAGGGGTGGGTGGTGTTACCGAGGATCGATCTAAACCTGGACATAGTCCTCCTCTCTAGGATAGTCTGTACAGAGTCCAGTTCCTGACCGATCACAGAAGCAGCCCTCCAGATAAGCCTGTCTAGGCGCTCAGTGTCCCGTTTCCTGGCACCACCACCCCAACACACAATGGCGTACGACAGCACACTGGACACAATGGACTGGTAAAACAGTCTGAGCAGATCAGAGCTGATGTTGAAGGAGGCCAGCCTCCTGAGGAAGTACATCCTACTCTGACCCTTCTTGTATACACAGTCCAAGTTGTGCGACCAGTCCAGTCTGCTGTCCAGCTGCAGCCCCAGGTACTTATAAGTCCCCATTACCTCCACCTCCTTACCCCCAATGACTACTGGCTGTGGGGAGGGGGGTGCCCGCTGCAAATCCAGTACCATCTCCTTGCTCTTGGAGATGTTTAGCTGAAGCTCATTTCGCTGACACCACCCCACAAAGTCCGTCACCACTCTCCTTTACTCCCTCTCATCACCCTCCCTGATACATGCCACGATTGCGGTGTCTTCTGAGAACTTCTGCATGTGGCATGTATCCACGTGCCACGTATAAACACACTATTTCAATATCTGACCAAAAGTGAAATTTGGATAAGAGGGCTTTTACTATCAAATTCCAATTATTTTATCGTTGAGTCTACTTGGATGTTTGGGAAATCCTCTCAAGGCTATCCTGAGATCACAATCATGAGAATTGTGACAAACCTGAAACATAAAGCCTCCGGGCCACGGCTGTCATGTTTTCTCATTTCAGACCTGCACACTCAAGGGTAGGACAAAAAAAACATGACAACATGCAAAAGTAAAATCAGGTTAAAGCCTGCAGGGGCATTGTTCCTCTGAAAGAAATATCACCAGTGGGATTCTATGGTCACAAACTCAGATCACCCAAAAAGGTTTATCATTAGATTACCTGAGAAAGGTGTGGACATCAGCACTGTTTTTCTGCTGCTGACCAAAACAAGGAAGAAAGATCATTTAGCTGTCATTTAAACTCAGATGAACCTCAAGAAGCGATGAACAGACTGAAAAAGACCCATGTGTGTGTGTGTGTGTGTGTGTGTGTGTGTGTGTGTGTGTGTGTGTGTGTGTGTGTGTGTGTGTGTATGTGTGTGTGTTTACAACAGGGTAATTTTAGTAGAAATATAAAGTTGTATACACACATACAGGCCATACACTGTATATAATCACAGATGCAGTCACAGCAAATGAGATGCACAAACTGACAAACTGGGTTTTGTGGGACAATAACTGGAAAATGAAATCATCAACACAGATCAGAGGTATTACAACCAAATCTAGTATTGCTTAAAGGACAGACAAGACTGAACAGGTTAACAGGATGTTCTTCAAAGTGACAAATCAGCCAGACGGCACAGACAGACACGCTAACTTGTTAGCCTTCCAGTCACCCATACCCAGTTCTGCTAACGGAAGCACTTTACTTTAAAGCTCTCTCTTTTCAGCAGGATAGAATAACAGGGTAAAAGTGTGGAAATAACTTAAAGTTACCTGCACTTCAGTAAAAGCTGTTTCTCCTTCCAAAATTAATTGCTTCTTACCGGGGACATTGAGTGCACATGACAGTGAAAGTCAAAGAGGTAGGAAGGCATCGCCTCGATCCTCCTTTGTTCGGTAAATGACTAAATATTTAATGTTCCAGGGCTCTTAAGATTAAAGGTAACATGTTGTCAGTAATAGTGGAGCTACTTCAAAAGGATGTAAATTATGCATTTCTTCCTTTAGCAGAGAAATCAAAGCAGGTAATGAAGATTAAAGTTTGCAGACCTCCGTTCTGTGTCTGGTTGAGGAGAAAGGAGGAGAGAAAGATGAAGAGAGAGGGAAGAAGACCCGCGTTAGGAAGGTTAATCTATTCGGAGCGTAGGTTATCTGATTGAAGAATCATTGTGTTCATTCAATCTGTTCCAGTGAAGTTGGTGTGTAGAGCTGGGAGATAGTGGTGAAGTAGGAGCCTCACCACCATTGTGAGGAGGAGGTGAAGCCAACCGGCGTGGCATTCAGAGAACAGCTGGGAGCCAGCTCTGCTCCCAAGTCGGACGCGTCTGAAGGAGACAGGTGCGATTCTGTGGTTATGAAAATGACAGCAAGATGGAATTAAAAGCTTTACTGTATTGAAGGCATTAAGGTTCTTCCAAAACATGACATTTTACATGGCTCCTCTTCCCTTTAACCTTTTCCTCTCTTGTGATGCATCTATGTACAGATGGCTACCACACCGCTTCTATCAATCCTGGACATTTTTTTCTCTGAGAGGAGAGGTGCTTATGAGTTCCCCTCAGGGCTATATTTTACACCCATTTAGCTTTCTAAGATACCAGTTAGAGCACAATCCCACTGGCCACCAGGAGGAGTTGACATTTAGAAAACCAGATTTTTTTGCTCTACAACAGTCTGTGTTCCTCCATGTGAAATGAGGAAGAAGACAGAAGATGGCAAACAGGAGAAGAGGGGCGCTTAGCCCTGCCTTCACACCCATCTGCTTGGTGCCAGCTATCATTCAGGCTATCCCACAATATACCTGCCACAGGCTCCAACAGAGGAGTTGGGGCCATTAGCCTAGCAACGAGAGTGCTAATCGTCACATTCCATTACAGTCAATGGCAACGTGGCGATTCTAATGACCATTTGGAAGAAGTCACACAAGGGCCAATGATGCGTCACCAGAGCAAAAGGGGAACACAAACCAAAGAGTGACTTTGAGGTAACGGAGTCTCAGCAAAGGGAGAATAAAAAGAAATATAATTGAATCATGAAACAAATTTCTCATTATTTGAATTGAACACATTCTAGGATCGATATCAGCATTTCCACTCATAATCCCCCCTGATCAAAGCCAGCATCACTACAACCCTGTTCATTGTCTGAAAGTGTGTTGAGAGGCACAAAATGCAAAGTAAATAAAGCCCAGCGTTATTCTATTGGAATCAGATTCCTCTTTAACTGAACATAGACTTATTGATCACTTTGAAACTGCACAAGAGCAGCTTCCAAATGAAGGGAGGTGTGAGAGAGGGAAGACAGAAGCAAGTGAGTGAGGAAGGAGTAAATAACATCTTCATCTCCACTTGCATCTGCTGCAGCCAGTCAGTCAGGCATCATTAATCCAGTGAGGCGCTTCATCCGTTGTGTATTGGTTCATTTTACAACACTACAGTACTGTCTAAATATTGACAGAGCGCTGTTGTCTGAGCTATTGACTGTCATCAGAATGCTCCCCTTCAGAGACGAGTGTAAAAGGGAGCTGAGGAGAGGTTGGTGCGTGGGAGAGAGCCGGAGCGCTTGTCTGCTCCGGCCGTTACCTTCACATGGGAAGCTACACGCTGCAGACACACAACTACACAAACTAACTCGCATCCAGAAAGAGGACAGTATCTTTTCACAACTTGGACGTCCTCTAAAAATTCCCTCACCTCAAATGATTTCTATGCAAATAGAGTAGGTCAGAAAAATGCATCAACTGAATTAAATCCAAAACACATTCGGAACAAAAATCAATTCCCCCAGTCCTCCTGTCATCCACACAGACAACCTATTCTCCACTCTCCCCCATCCTTCTGAACATACAGGCCTGGTTGACTGATAAATATTCATTTTTACATTCGTGTCACAGAAAAAAAAAAAAAAAAAAGCTGCGACGGGCAAAATAGGAGAGCACTTCCCAACAAAAGCCTTATGAATACGCAAACGTGAGATTACAAGAAGAGATAGACTCTCAATTTACAAGTCATCAGATAGCCACTGGAACATTGAATAAAGAATAAGTAACACTAAAATTATATTATGAGTTAACTGTTAGGTCTCAGTGTGCATTCTATTTAGCAACATACATAGAATCTTTCAGATCCCTCAGCATGCTTGCTGCTCTCTTTATTGTCCTTACCAACCATCAGAAGGACCACCACAATCGTAACGGCACACCAAGTTTCTCGCTTTGTCAAAAAGAGATAGAAATCATTTGAAAAATCACTGCCTGTTTTAAGTGCCAGATGAAAGGGTGTAAATTGGGGGGGAAATATGCACGAAATAAAATAAAATCTTTTTTTTCTGCTCCCAGTTAAGTGTCCAGAGAGGGAGAACGAGAGATATTTAATGCTGCTTAAATATGCAGTGTGATTCCACTCGCTGATTAAATTATAGCGGATGAGATCTTCTGTTGGCTGGAAACTTGAAAAGTCCAGAGCTGTTTAAAAATGCATCAAACATGCTGTTGGATTAACTCTCGTCTCAGTCTTTCACTGTCTCGCTGGGGGGGGGGGGACCAGGGCTGTGCCGGGGGGTGGGAGGGGTGGGGGGGAGGAGAAGATGGAATCAACTCTTTTTACAAATGAGACTAATGCTGGTGCGTTTGAAGGAGCAAATATGATAATGAAGAAGTCAAAGCACACTTAATAATGAAAGGAAGTGAAAAGGAATGATTTGAATTACGTCAGACCGCTAGAAAAAGCAACAAAGATTGTGTGTGTGTGTGTGTGTGTGTGTGTGTGTGTGTGTGTGTGTGTGTGTGTGTGTGTGTGTGTGTGTGTGTGTGAGAACGTGTTAATTAGTGTGTTTGCCAAATGGTCTAAGTGAGAGCCCGCTGGGTCCTGTGCTCTGCACTTTTCAGCCCTTTCTTTGCCTCTTCCTGCTCTCTTTTTCCCTCCTCTCCAGAGCCAAGATGTGCATATGTTTTGGGCTGCTTTAATTTCTCTGCTCATAATTGGGCTGAACCACAGGGAACCCTCATCCGCCGGGACGACACTCTAAACACAAGTTTGGAATCTCTCTCTCGCTCTCTGGTTGGGATAGCTGCTCTCAGTTCACTTTTTCCCCTCACAAACACACCCACACAAGACTGGACCCACCGTCCTGCAAACTGATCAAACAAATAAACTACCAAACGTGATGACTAGAATAAAGGCTTTACTCTTATTCTCTATTTCCTGTGATGAACAAAGAAACACAAAATTGCTCAGAGCGCTGCTCCCACTCACTCAGTGACGGAAAAAAATAATAATTGAGGACTGTTTGAAGAGTCAGAGGATTCAAGCTCACCACATTGCATCAGAAGGCCAGTAGACAGACTGCTTTCTTGCAGAGATGGGTAATGAAGGCGGGTGGGAAGTTATTCATAAGAATCTGACCATGTAAGCACTTGTGTAGAAACATGATGTTTAATTTCTAGTTTGAGCAAAAGAATTTTTCAAGTCCGGCTGCAAAATACGGCACAATAATGTCACACTTGAGTGGGCAAACAGGTCAAACCACCTCCATTGTGCTCCGTCAGGAGCAGCCAAAATGCAGCGAGGGACTCTGGCGTGCTCAGGGTTAACAGTCTGAATGAGCTTTGGAGCGGTAATAGGTTGTCCAAAAATGCTCCGCTTATCTTATATAGCATACTTCCATAATTTAGATGCTGTTTGCATGTGTGTGTGTGTGTGTGTGTGTGTGTGTGTTCTTGTTTGGTTGTGTATGCCTAGTGCTTGTCTATTGGGAAAGACTAAGCACAGCCTTGTCTGTGCGCGCGGGTATATGTGTGTGTGTGCGTGTGTGTGTGTGTGTGTGTGTGTGTGTGTACATGGACTGTATTTGTGCAGGTATGCTCCCGAGTTCAGAGGTAGTGACAGCTTTGACAGCTATACCTGCCAATGGCCAGATCCCGGCGATAACCCCTGCTGTCGCCACAAAGCCGACAGAACGGCTCCAACACCTCCCAGACACCAGGCTAGTCTGCAGCAGGAGGGAGGGGGGAGACAACCTCCAGCCATTCTCCACACTACACTCTCCTCATTCCACCCCACTAACACATGAATGGGGAACCAATTGATTCTTTTTCACCCGAGTCCATTTTCCCACCCGGCCTGACACAGAGAGAGGATTTTGTGCTCATCTGCCCTTCCTTGTGTACTTCATATCAGGGAGAAGACTTATAGAAAGGGAAGGTAAAAAGGGGGATCTTTATCAGAAAGCGAATTAACGCTCAAAGTGCTCCATTTGGAAGGTATATCAGGCCAATCCATTAAAAGGGCCTTCAGAAAAGAGCCGGCACAGAGGACACCTTGAGAATGAACAGAAGACCTTGCTGAAACAGCACTCTTCACACAGGAGGGGGGAGAGAGACACAGAGAGTGTGAGAGTGAATGAGAGAGGGACACTACGGTGGTTCGTGCCACGTGGAGCTGTATAATCACTTGCTAAACAGGGGCTATGCAAGTTACCTGAAGAAAACACAAACACCAGATATGGGCTTGTCGAGATAAAAACCTCAAATCTAACCAACAAAATTCTAAAAGCAACACGGTTAATAAAAAAATAAACACATTTTTAAGGATCCCACCCACAAACACACACAAACACACTGTTTCAGAAAATGTAAGAAGGGATTGTCATGAGTAAACAATCACTGTTCTCATTTACAACATGCTGTCTCTGTGTGTGTTTCTTTTCTCTAGCTCTCTCAGGCACACACACACACACACACACACACACACACACACACACACACACACACACACACACACACAAACACACACACACACACACACACACACACACACACACACACACACACTTGCTCCAGAAAGGAGTTCCATTAATCTTCTCCCAAGCCCTGTCCTCTGCGGGCTGACCCAGGTGAGGGAGAGGGAGGCTGGGGTCAGAGACTAGAAGAGTATCCCTATCTGGATTGGGGTCTTATGAACATTAGCCCCTGGCCAGTAGGGTGAGAGAGTGGGCAGAGGAATGACCACACTATACTGGCTGTGAGAGGTCTATGATTAGAAGAATAGTCATTTGTCAAAGAATCCAAACATTGAGTTTATCCATGCACAACTTTTTTTTCTAGAGATTTAAGAAGTCCTGAGTCCAGAACAAAGGTTATAATTGTAATGTGTTTACTTTCCAACTTTATAATTGGGCTACTTAAAACAGAATATGTCAGTACAGTGACATCTTGAGATCCAAGTGACTCCACATACAACCTTTTTGAGATCTGTCCATAGTTTTGTTAGAGATACAATCAGAATTATTTTTTTCCGCGACATAGTATTGGGAAAACCTGCACTTCCATTCAACAAAAATATCCCCAATTTAACCATTTCTCCACTTAAATTTTAAACCTGGCAATCGCCACTGTGTTTTGATCTCGAGTGAGTTTCTCGTCACGAGACTCATCTGTGTGATTCAGTCTTATTAAAATCGACCAGAGGCAGCAAGGTGGTGCAGTGTGTAGCGCTGTCGCTGCACAGCAAGGCGGTTCCAGATCACGTCCCGCTCTGTGCGGAGTTCGCATGTTCTCCCTGTGTCTGCGTGGGTTCTCTCCGGGTTCTCCGGCTTCCTCCCACCTCCAAAAACATGTACTTTGGGTTAATTAGCCATTCCCAAATTGTCCGTATTGTGTGAGTGTGTGCGTGCATGTTTGTCTACGTCTCTGTGTGGCTCCGCGGTGCACCGGCATCGTGCCTGGAGTTTCCACTGCCTCACGTCCCAAGCCAGCTGGGATAGGCTCCAGCTCCCCGACCCTCAGCGGATGAAGCGGTTGTGACAATAAATGAATGAATGAATGAATTAACCAAATGGCAACACAACGTCTGCCCATTTTCCACGCTGCAGTGAAAACGACGACCAACGAGTTGGTCTCACATAATTGCCATGCCTCCGAAAAAGATGCAAAAATTGGAGAAAACCCAAGTGACAATGGGTGGTTTCTTGAATTAAAAAAAAGTTAATGAAAAGAAAGAGACAGATATTACTGTGGACAGTACGCAAGAAGACACAGAAGAAGCCAAGCGAAAAACAGCATAAATTTGAACATTTGTAGCACAATGGACGCAATTGAAAAAAATTTATTACATCTTTATTTATTCTTTTTTTTTTAAAGAATGACCTTCAAAAATTTTTTAAATTTTTTTATTTTTAAAAAATAATAAATAATTTTACTTTTTTTCTTTTTACTTACACAGTTATGACATAGTTATTAATAAAATTGGTAAAATTAACTGTTACGTTTTTAGATTGTACTATTGGCTAAATTCAATCCTTGCATATAGCTTCTACAGTATATTCTGTTATTACTTTTGGGATGCATAAACGTCATGTTGGGATGCACAAATTTTTCTTGAAGCGCATCCCAGGGATACACTACTTTCTTTGACTATGCACTGGTAACGTATTCATGTTTATTGGTCGATAAAAAAATTTGTTTTATCTTGATAATTTAAAAGGTCTTGTAGCTTTCTACAAGGCTGGAATGGATTAAAATTATTTTAGTCACAGAACAAAATTAACTTCGATCTCAAGGTATTACTGTGTTATTAAACTGTGATTAGTTTAAGGACATATTAATATCACTGATTCATATCCGTTAGTCCAGTGTAGAAAAACTCTGGACTCATTTGTTGATACAAAAAAAAAAAAAACCCAGGTGGAGCCACCAGGCGGATCGCCCCAGAGCTGACCTCATCCTGGCCAGCTGATGAGAGAACAGAGACCCAGCCCCGGGGGTGAACCTGCCTTTTTGGGCCTCATACGCTCTTCTTTCCCCTCAAGGGGAAGACCTCAAACAAGAAGCTCCTCTGTCCAAAGCAACTATCAAGAACAGAGACTCAAGTCTTCCCCTGGCATTATCAATCACCTCAATGAAGATGGCAAACAAAAGTTACACAAGCTAACAGAGGGAGGAGAGGCAAAGGGGGGCAAAAGGGCAAGAAGAAACAACTTAACACAGAAGATGACTGGCCTCTTCTGTCCACATGACAGAGACTCTAAAACCCATTACAATCTGTCCTCCTGCAATTTCATATTCAATGCAAGGTGTTGATGACAGAGATGATAATGATGATGACTACATGATGCTTATGTCATTCTTTTAGTGTGGAGTTGAGGAGGAACACTGTCCTCTTAACCCAAGATTAACCACAAAAAAAAACAACTTCCTAAAAACTTAAAAGCACAAACACGTCTGATGCTCCTGACTCTATCCCCTCCCACCTATCCACTCACACTCGCACACTCTCAGACTTGAAAGTGTGTGATATGTAAGGCGCGTTGATCCTGTTTATAATGGTGCGTTTCCTGGCGTAAGCTGCTGGTCTCCCCTGGAGTTGGTCTCCCTCTTCTCTCCAGCCCCTCATCTCTAATGCATGAACCAGCCAGAGGCCGGGGAGGCCAAAGAAGCGAGGGAGCGAGAGCGGACAGAGGGAGAGGCTAACCCTGGCACTGAGGCGCAACACTTTCATATTCTAATAAACCCAACATGAATGCACCCACATACAGAAAGGAGGAAAATTGCATTTCTAAAACACTCTTTATATCAAAGGGCATTCCGCTGAACATCTCTCATACACACAGACACACATAAACGTGCAGTCCGGCATTTTCCAAGCTGGAAAATATGGACAAACATACACAAACGCACGCGCACACACATACGCACGGGGAAGGCTCAGAGGGATTACAGTCTGCTGACGACAGCAGCTGAATACACACACAGGCATAAAAACACAGAAAACTTCTTAAGAGAAGTTGTTTGAGGAAGTTCTAACTGGTTGTGGAAACCAATTACTCTGATCATCTCCCTGCATCAGTCAGAACGTATGCAAAGCATGCAATGGGCAACAGAGGGGGGAAAAGTGAGACAAAGAGTAAATCAGAGGGTGCAAATCTGGAGCAAGAAAGTAAATATTGTGCAAAACACATCTGCTGAACTCTAAGTTACAGGGATGCCACATTTCTGGCCTCTTCTCCTTTAGAGCGAGCCATTTAATTTCAGGCTGCTGATACCCATGCCTCCTTTCACGAGAGTTAATATCCCATTCTCCCTCCTCCTCTGCCAGCGTTAGATGGAGTCTCAGTGACAGCCTGTATTGCAGGTCTGTACGCATTGATTATATGACACCCTCCATTCAGGTGTGCTATTAAAGTTCCCCTCCTCTCTTCCTTTCTGCTCTGCCGGTGGAATAATGTCCAATAATAAGGGGGATAGGTGACTGGTGCTGAGGCAAGAACAGAAGCTGTCCCAGACAGAAACACTAGTTTCTTGGGCAGGACTAGATGAAGATACGCCCATGTTATTCACTCCAACACCGTAAGCCGTGGAGGAATAGGAAGAGAAGAATGCATAATTGCATTTAAATTACATGAAGGGTGTGTTGACTACCCCCTGTCTGGCTGCCTCCCCCACCCCCCCGTACTCCCCCCCTCCATATCTGCAACCATGTAAAATCAACCCATCTCACCTCCTACAGTTCTCCTCCCCCAGCATTGTGTAAGGACGCCCTCATGTCCGTCTCACACATGAGCGTACAGCTATAGAAGGCATGGAGAATATGGCTTTCATTAGTGTTCAGTAATGACTGGGTCTCTGTGTGCAGCCACTGTGAGGTTTAAGAGACCTTGATAAGGTGATATATCACATTTCAAACCAGATGCTCTTTCGGACATGTAGGTCAAAATACAGATGGGGAAAAAAAGCACCAGAAAAAAAGCACACATATGAGAAAATATATCTGAATAGACAACAATCATTACTGAGTAACAAAACAGATTTTTTTTTCCACATGTCCAAGAATAAATCAAGTCTGCAATGGAATTAAATCCTCTGAAGAACACATTGTCATATTTTTTTGTACTGTAATTGGATCATAGATTTGTGATGACTGCTGACATACTAAAGTAAATAGATTTATTCACCCCAAACTGGGAAATTTAAAAATAATTAAGGCGATGATTAAATATTTCTACAATATTTCATGACCTGAAGGGAAGTTTGTCGCTGATCTTGTAGGCTGGTACACAAAAACATTATAGTAACTAAAATCAGGTCATGTTCCATCCGCTGTACCAAACGTCAGACAGACAACATCTTTAAGCCTTCTTCTCTCACCCACACAATATTCCCGCTGTATAGCACAGTGGTCTCCTTCACCATCCCTGCCTCCTCTTTCTGTCTTTCTGGGAAGCTCCAGGCCGAGAATAGAGCTCAGAGCTCTATGGTTTACATAAACCACAATACCTTCTCAGCGTGGGGGGGGGGTAGGGGGGGGCACCAGCATCTGTTTTTGTTTGCATTTTATTCCAAAACATAAAATTGAATCAATCTTTTAATACTCTGGATTGTATAAACATGGAGGAGAACTGCTTGAATAAATATCAAGAATGAAAATGGATTTCTCTTCGACGACTATTATCTATGTGGTTTATTTATGAATACCGTGGCTGGTGCCAAAATAGGCGCGACATAAAAAATACAGAGATAATGTATTTAGCCTTTTTTTCATTTTCTTCTTTTAAAGTGAAAGAATAAATATTAGGATTTACATCACATTTACATTTTTATCAAAATAAAGTTAGGTGCCACGAAATCCATTTTCATCTGTGGGTTGCCAGGGCAACTATGAAAATAACATGAGCAAACATGACACTGACATCTTTAAACAGGAAAATCATTAAAAGTAACAAGAAGGGCCAGATGATGCTGTCTCCACCACAGCCAGTCTGTGAATGATAAACACCGCGCTGGATCCATAAATAGACAAATAGTTTTTTGCACTGCTCCCACTACAATGCACTCAGTCACAATGGTAAACGGGTGTTTTAGTGTAAATGATTGATAAAATCCTCTCAATAATAGTTGGGTGCAAACACGGTAAGAGATGCACACAAACAAGCAAACGTTAGGGCCGTCCATCGCTGGTCGCACAAGACTCACCAACACTTAGTGATTCTTAGACATGCATGCTGTATCCATAAGGAGCTACACAGGATACGTTTTTTATGGGTTTTAAATATGATTCATTTTGCGATATTGTGGCTAGCCATCACTTGGAAGGGGCTGTTTTATCCCCTCTTGATGTTGATCAGCCCTCTTGGCTAAGATGCAGAGGGACATCTGAGACGTTAGGGAAGTAGGAAGTGATTAAACACCAGGCTTGGGTGAAGGAATAGAAAGCGATCAGATCAACTGAGACTGATGAACAAATACATAATGGAAGCCTCACATGAATACAGCGCATCCATTCATATCCTTTGGGTATCCGAAGTAACTTTACACAACTGCACTGAGAACCACACCAGATCTTCTACAGCTGGAAAGATGACTTTCTATAGTCTGCACACGCTCCAGTGTGTGTGTGTGTGTGTGTGTGTGTGCGTATGTGTGTGACAGGTTTATAGGAGTCATTTATCCTGCTCAGCGGGCTAGTGTAGTGCGGAATGGTGGCCTGAGTGCCAGGCGTAGCTTATTGTTGTGTAGCCTTTATGGGCTACATTAAGTACAGCTGAGTGAGAGGGAAACATACAGTACAATACCCTGAGCTCACACATGTCATACACACAGAGATTAACTGCCTCACTGGGCCCAGGGCAGTCCTACATCCACTCAGCACAAGACCCTGGCACGCTCCCTCCAACGGGTGAAAGTACATAAGCACTGAAGTTTAGGGGGGAAATGTCAGTTAGCATTTGGGAAATGAACACCAGACAGAATCCGTGGTCTTCACCCGACCAGGGAAGCTCATTTCCTGTGAAGCAACTGTTGGTGAGAGATCAGAGCAGGCATTTAAAAAGCTTTTCTCTCCACCTCTCTGGTCAGCCCAAGCAATGGTGACAATATCATCACCGGACAGTGATTACAATACATATATGAACACACTGATACACTAACATGTGCACAGACATCCAACAGTGGCACAAACAGATCCAATTTGGAAAAGCAGTTTGATTTTCTCACTTTTACCCCCCCCCCCTTCATCTTCATGTCTGCTTTATTGAAAGCTTCATAAGCGTTGCCTCTTCAACTGTGTTCCACAGTGTAAAAATAGAGGCCATTATATTGCCTAATGCCTACCTGCCAGCCCTCTATGCTCCCTCCTGTACACCAAGGCTTTTACATGATGAGGTGGCTGACATGTTCCACACACACCATCCATTACCATATGTACACTGGATGAGACTCAGCCTGCGCAACTTATACTAATGCATGTTTGGTATGCCCTGTGGGGGTGGGAGACACACACACAAACACACACACACACACACACTCACAACACACTTGAACAAAAAGATGTGCAAACTCTCTCCCATACAAATATAATGGCAGCGCCGTGAAATGCCACTTGTGTTAACAGCGGGATGCTTTTAAAGTAAATAAAAACATGATAGCTGGCTCTCCGGCTGAAGCTCGGGCCTGGTTTTCAGAGTATGTGTATGTGTGTCTGCGCTCGACTAGAAAAGGGGGGCAATGGGGAGGTAGTTCCTCCTCTAATTGCCCCTCTAGGTGCTTGTGTGCTGGAGAGCTGAACTGAGGGTAAACACAGATCTAGAGATGATTAATAACCGGAGGTCACACACACACACACACACACACACACACACACACGCACACTGTGCATGCCAAAGAAAGTGGGGGTTTTTTTGGTCAGTAGATCACTACACGCATTGACACTCAGCCATAAAAACGCAAAAAGGGCGATTAATCACAGATTCCTCTATCAGGAGCCGAGTAAAGGCTAGCGGTAAATAAGGGCCAGACTGAGCAGGTCAGTTGGGGGTGGGGGTGAAAGCCTGAGTTCAAGGGTGAAGGAGAAGGGTGAGGGTCGCGGCGTCGACACACAGCACCAGTCCTTAACAAGCCATGATCAATATAAGACCAGGAAACCCAGAGCTCCTGTTTCTCCTGGATCCCTATGCTGTAGGTGGTCTCCCTAAGATTTCACACTGTTGTAGACAAAAACACACACACACACACTGCTTCTATTACCTGCCCACTTTGTCTTCCCTGTCCCCTGACAAACACACACACACGCACACACACAAACACACACACACACAGAGCTCTCTTGCCTACAGTATGTCCCATGCACACATTTCTATCTGTGGCTCCAATCTGCACACAACACACACAGCACATCCCCAGCTGAATGGAGTCAGGTTGGGCGGCCCTTCATTTTTCATGCAAACGGTAATTTAGTGAGACTGCCTATTGATTGAGCGTCGCTTGTCTCCCAAACAATGCCACTTCAATCAGCGGCCTATGGGGGAAGGGGGGGGGGCAGGGGAGAGGGAGGAGACGGAGGGGAGAAGCTGGGGGAGAGGAGGGAGTGCTGCCGATAGCTGCAGTGACTGATTTAAGAGATGGATAAAAAGCAGATACGTCCCCCGCCCCTATACTGATTAATGACAGTGGCCAGAGCAGCCCTGAACTATGCATCATGATTTAACCACCAACCCCTCATCTAAAGATTAGCGTGCACACACACACATACACACACACACACACACACACACACACAGTTTGTACTGTACCACACAGAGAGACAAGACATGGAGAGTGTGAAGGGAAGAAAGGAAAGCGAGGCAGTGAGAAACACAAGTGGAAGAATAAAGAAGGTGCAAGGAGACACTGTATGACTGAGTTGAATGTGTGTTTTGGAATATTCAGGAGCACATGTGTGT
This sequence comes from Antennarius maculatus, assembly GCA_013358685.1. Classification (NCBI taxonomy): domain Eukaryota; kingdom Metazoa; phylum Chordata; class Actinopteri; order Lophiiformes; family Antennariidae; genus Antennarius; species Antennarius maculatus. The sequence continues at coordinate 13,664,034 of CM023611.1, read as the reverse complement.
TTTTGAAAACACTAAACAGTCCAGGACACACTGGATGAAGACACATATAGAAACAGTCACACATTCTGGAAGTTTTTTGTTTGAATGTCATTGTGAGTCTGTTATTTATGCAGTTAATTTAACGCACATGCAAAACGAGGGTGTCTATACACACTTCACTAGCCACTCACTGTAGTTCAAATACAGCAAGAACAGCAGGGAAACTGGGCTGAAGGGGACATCCACACCTCTGAATCACTCAGTTTATTAACAAAACAGTCTGTTGTGTAAAATGTCAGTTTTCAGGAAGTCAAATTCATGTCTTTGAGAGGAGAGGAGAAAGGAGGAGAGGAGAAGAAAAGAGAAGTGAGGTCTTCTCTCATAACTTGCCCAAAACCTGAAGGTGAAAGTATCCAAAAGGGGAAGTCACCAAAAATTATTATTTAATGAGCTTTTAACGGCGTCTCGTTCTAAAATGAGTCAATATCTAGTCTTTGACAATAAGAAATTTAAAAGCTTGTAGGAATGTTTTCATCAGCTTGCACCTCAACTTGTACGGTAGAGACTGGACCCAGTTCCATCAGTCCCACTGTTTCCAGTCCAGCCTATCACTACTGGCCTGGTTTCATACAATATTCGACGAGACAGAGTAGAATCTAATGTCACAGTTTGTGTTCAGGTTCAGTGCAGAAAACAAGGAGTGTGATTTAAAGTTGAGCAAAGAAAAACCGTGACTCTGGTCTATTAGTTGCGTTGGAAGCTGAGGAGGAAGACTGGAGCCCCTCCCTGCGGCTGCTAAAATATTCATCAGACTCCCCAAGAGCATGTCTGCTAACAGTTATACATGGAGCAGGAGAAAAAAAAGTGAGCAGGAGGAGGAGTGAACAGGGGTGGGAGCAAAGCAAGCAAGAGGAGGAGAAATTGGGGAGATGAGCGATGCTCCCTGTGTGCATGTCAGCTAATAGTCAAACACGAAGCAGTAGGTGGGAGGGGTAAGAACGGGACGAGGAGGAGAGGGGGCTGTTTAAATAGTCTGTGGCTGAAATGGCAGGGGATGGAAGACATAAAAAAAGCAAACCAAGGAAGAGAGAGACAAAAGGAGGGAGAGAAAGATTGAGAGGGAGTTATCAGTCCTTCTCCTCCTCCCCTGCCATCACTCGCCCCTCTGAGCTGTATTGCAGATTGATTAAAAGCCCCTCTTGTAATTGTCAGATCCTGTAGGAACCATAGTGGTGTTTGGGTGTGTGTCATCTGTGTGAGCAGAGGAGAATAGAAACCCAGCTCTGATGAACAATATCCCATCAGCCGCTGTAACAGCAGACACTGGTGGCCACCGCATCAATTAGACAGTCCACTGTTGATGTTGTGCCCTCAGAAAATAGCAGCTCAGGTAGCCAAAGCTCCGGTTTTGTATTGTACAGACAGAAAAGAAATACAAACGTGCATAAACACACTCACACCGCTGCACACAGTCATTTATCCAGTCATTGAAATGAGAAATAGATGTTGGTGTAGAAGCTTTTTGAAATACCATTAAGAAATGGAGATAAATGCAATGGAATCCAGCCTCGCTATAGCAACCTTACTACAGTAAATCAGACAGTGACGAATATTACTGAGCCCACACTGTGTGCGCATATGCACACACACAGTCACACACAGACAGAAGACGCATGCACACAAACTGTGCAAACAATTTACCGGCACCTTCCAAAGAAGCTACTTTGGTTGGATTAATGAGTAATTATCCTAATGAAATGTTTCCTGATCACGCGTTATGATACATGGATGATTATTATGTTCAGCGATTATTAAATGATAGTATGCAGAGCGGCCTGATATCATTTCAAAAGAATTAATGAGCGTTTGTTCAGAGGAAGCAAGAGGAAATCAGGCACAAATTAAACGTTGAATTAACTTTGATGTAATCAATTCAGGACTAATTGTGATCTGCCGTGATAGAAAACTTTTCGCTGTTCACAGGTGGAAATGCATGCACTGTTCAGGTTTTATTAATTAGCTGACAGAAGTCCAAAAATGCACATGCATGACACACACAAAGCGCTTCAGTGGATGGGAAGTACAAAAATGCAGACACTGTAACTGTGTTTCATATATGGTGATGTGTACATTTATGCAGACATGCCAAAAATTGTGACCTTGTGTAACTTTTCTCTTGCTTATCTGAAGTCATCTCTGCTCTTATGACCAGTTGATTGTGTTACTTAGTCTAATACGAACCAATAAACAAATTTAACCTTGTAAGCAGGGTCGATGCTTATTTAAAAGCTCATTGATTAACAGTTGTGATTATTGATTATGCCATGTGGTCCCAGACAGGATTGACAGGTCTCATAGGTCAGGGTCCAGATTCAGACGGACAGATGGATGGAATGGGATAGGATGGGGTGGGATGGGACGAGAAAAGAGGCACAGAATCTTTCAGATAGATAGAAACACACACACTGATGCACTTCCTATTCTCATTCATGTAATAACTTTAAACGATTACTTGGAATATCAACTTATTTTCTGAACAGAACTTGAGCCTCTTTGGTATTTTGCCCTAACCCCTATCTCCTACCCCACTGCCTGATTCACTTCACCATACAGTTCACAGTGCAGAGGGAGTAGCTGGCTGTAAAGGAGATAGTAAGCAGTAATATTCAATTATTGTATGCACAGCGTCCCCATCCCACCCTAAATTGATTTCTTACAGAACGAGAGGCATCGCTCAGCACTGACACACAGCCATGTTTCCTCCATCTACCACATCCCACGCAAATTACTCCTCCATCTGCTCTCCCTCACCACATCGCACGTTTACCCCTCTCCTCTCTTCTTCCCTCTGTCATCATCCACTCGTCTGCTCCTCCGCTCATCAGACGACGACGCTATCTGCGTTTGGCACAGGCCGAGACTCCCATACAGTGTGTTTAATCTGTCTTTAATCTCTTTGCATTGTAATGGAAAATGCTTTTGTGTTTTACCAGTTGAAGTGGCGAGCCCACCCCTCATCACCGTGGGACTCGTGAGTGTTTAGGAGTGGGAGGTGTTTTCAATTTTGCCATTTCTCAAATTGTCTTTTATCAAAGAATTCATATCTGTAATATGATTCTATATATTATGCAGGCAGTTTGTAAATTGCCTAATAGGAAAATAGCAAAGACTAGAGAGGGGAAGATGAAAACTGGCCTCCACTCACAAAATAAAAAACACATTATGCTCAATTAAATAACTGTGTTTTTTATTGTGATATTCTACAGTATAAATAACACAGATCATTTGTAGGGAAAGAGCGCAAGTTTTCACAAGCAGCTTTCACTCATCAGGTTGTACCATCATCATAAAGACCTTTGCAATTGTAGCTTTAATAAAGCCACATTGAAAAGGAGTCGGTCTAATCAATACTTCATATAGCAAGGATTATTGTTTGTTCAGACTCAACACAGACTCAACACATCCAGGCTCAATAGTCATGTAAAGCTGCAATTGATTTGTTCATATAAGTAGCACAATTTTTGATGTTGGGTTCATATTTATGATTTTATTTTTCAACACTGCATATTTTTTTTATTCATGAGAATATTGTCGATTTTATGAAAAAAAGGGCCTGAATGTCATTTAAAGTCAATGCTGGTTAAAATCAACGAAAACGTAGGTACAGATAAACGTATGCACAAACACACATATATGTATCCTCTCTCTCACACACACACTCTCACACACACACACACACACACACACACACACACACACACACACACACACACACACACACACACACACACACACACACACACACACACACACACACACACACACACACACACACACACACTTCTCTCTCCCATTCTAATTAAAGGGACCTCTCTGCCCTGGGTGTGTGTGTGATATTGACACTTAGCTCCGTACAATAAACTTTATTGGCAAGCTCTGCTTGATTACAGCACTAAACAAGAATAACAAGGAATATGGGAGGAGTGAACGTGGATTATATACTAAGCAGACATTAGCAGGCTTGTTCAAATATCTGGTGCATTTTAAAAGCCAGCTCTGAAAGGCCTGTGCTTGTGAAGCAGGACTTAGCCTGGTCACCAGCACAGAGATGAAGCTGAAATATACTGCGCAGAAATAAAAAATGACACGGGTGAAATACAGCAAAGGTAGAAAAATAGAAAGAGGAGAGAAAAGAGATATATATCAAAGGATGGAGGAAGGGAAAGAGGGATAGATTTCCCGTCATTAATGATCTATGGAAAATCCTCGTTCTGTTTTCAGATATACTGTTAATGGCTGCTCGCTGCCATTAAAATCGTTGCCGTCCTGAACTCAGCTATTCACGTATTGGCTGCTGCTTCATCTAATATTCATCTACTGGAGGTCAATGGCAGTGGTGGCATGCTTAATTTGTACACAAATTAAGGGTTGAGAATAAGACTTTTAAATGAGCATAGAGTTGAAGATGAACAAATCCAGAAACTACAAGTTTATTAAACTTTAGAAACCTTGAGGTTTGGTATCGACTTTAAAAAAAACATCCATCCAACAATTATTTTATGAATCAGAAAAGAGAGTTGTATGACTGTATGAATATAAAGACATGAACACAAATGGAAAGAGGAATAAATAAAGATAATTTGTCCTTTCTTAACAATCCAGCAGCCCTGCTGAGGAAGCCTTTAAAAGAGAACAGACTGCAATTATTTCCTCAACAATGGTGTCTCAAACAATACCTGGAGGCAAAGACTTTGCAAAGCCCTCTTCATTCTGGACATTAAATTACCAGCCAAAGTGCTAAATCAATTAGACTGAAGTGGCAGGTGAAGCAGAGGGTGGTGTGCTGCTCATTTCCGAGTGTAAAAGCGATCACACTTTTTTCTGCACTTTTGGTACTTTGTGTTGAATCCTGATGAAGAATCATGGGAATTTCAACCAAAAGACACACTAAGCTCTGTTGGCAGCCTTATGTCGGCCAGTGGTGAACTTGTTCATCTGCCCAAATGAGCCGAGGCCTCCTGCAGAATTTGCCAACTAATAAATGCATTCCACCATCATCGAAAAGTTTAACAGAATGGAAATAATTCTAAAATATATGTGCACTCTAAAAGGAACAGTTGATTCCACACATCGAGACCAGAGTGGAGACTCCAGTCCACCACAGCTGTCTGAAGCAGTTCTTCAACCCTGGGTGCGCTCGGCTCAGTCAGTTGAACTACAACGACCCCTACTGGCCCACAGGGGTACTGTCTTGGTGCGCTCCGGAGACGAGGAGCCTGCGCTTCACTGTGAACTTGTGGTTCCTCGATATTTAACACAAAGAGCACTATCAGGACAAGAAATGCAGGAGAAGAAAAAATTTCTTGTAACAGCAACTATTATCCCTTCACGCCAAAACTCTCACCTCAGTTTTTTTGTTTTGTTGTTGTTCTAACGTCTTCTTAATGTCATTCTTTCATGTATTTCCAACCCTTTCCCCTCTCTTGAGGCCTTGGCACCCTTGGCAGGGCCTGTCCCGCTGGATGTGTTGGCAGAGCTCTGTCTTTGATTTACCCACAGCGTGCCCTCTGGCTTAATAGGCTGGCACAAGGACAGGGAGCAGCGTTTACAGAGGAAGGCGGGAATCGCCGAGGTCCAGATTGCGAGAACCATATATTGCTGAAAGAAAGTTATCAAAGAAGAGCTGAGTGGTGTGAGTTCAGTTATTTGATGTGCAGACAAAGGTTTTGGGCCTGTGGTTTTTGTGTGCAAGGCAGAAAATGAGCGAGCGGAGCGGCAGGTGCGACTTTGTCCGTTTGCACATGTGTCTGGAGGAAACACATTAGAGTTAGACATGCAGCCTCACCTTGAGGAACCACTGACCCCACACACCTTTATTGCATCTCCAATTAGAGGAGAGGGAGGGAGGAAGGGAGAGATACAGAGAGTGAGAGACAGAAGAGAGAAAGAAAGTGGGAGAGAGATGTATTTCATAAATGTAGTTCCATAAAGAGCACTGACCCAAATGGCATTCAGTAATTCTTCCCTGTGCCAAAGGAGGTGGGATAATCAGGAACTTCATCAAGCTCACTCCTTCCTCCTCTTCTTCCTTTTGTCTGCAACACCTCCTACCACCCAAGACCTTTGCTGAAACCTCTTAAACAAAAAATCATGTGTGATAACTGCATAACGTACATAGTGCATCTGGAACCCGCATCAAAGAACATCCCTCTATCCCCACTTCATCGCCTCGTTTTAATTAAAAGACATCGCCGTCTCTCATCTCTTTGATCCGTGTCTATACGACCGAAAGTAGAAGAAGCAGTCCATCTCCATCTCTGACAAAGTGGTAAGTGTTTGATTCTGGAAGACTCCAAACAGCAGTGGTGAAACACTGACAGAATACACACACAAAAAGACACGGAACAAATGACTTACACATAAAAACATGACACTGCAGCCCCTTACAGTTCATGTGGATCTACAGATAAAAGCAGAACAAATTCCCTTTTGAAATTATTCAATAAATTCAGATCAGTCTTCATGATAATGTTCGCAATACATATCAAATCTGTCACCGCTGTGTTGATGTGGATGCAGGAGGGCAGAAATGTGAAAGAAAATAATACAATTAAAGTGTGTCTCAAGCACCAAGTTCCCATCGATCCATTCGCTCTCTTTTCCAATACACTATGGACTTAACACGGACTTATTCTTTCTTAAGCACAACTGGGACTGCACCCCCCCAGGGTGCAACACTCACACAATGCTTCAAAAGAACATTTTGTTTATATGTTCAATACCACAAACATCAATAAAATTATCCGATCATTAATTTTCTATTCAATACAAATTTAATGCAGAGCCAAAGAGTAGCCAGCTCATATCCATTGAGGACATCTATCCACAATCGTTCAGCTCTGTGCTTCATATTGCACACACGCATAAACACAAACACACACACATCAATGGGAATGTCCCTAAAACAGCACTTCCTCACAGACTGACTCAATATTGAGAGAGGGGGAGGCAAATAAAGAGGATAGTAGGAAAGGGGAATATATTATTTCTCACGCACCACAGTCAAGGTGAGAGATTTGACATTGCATGTTCAGAAATGATGTCTTAAATAATTTGTTTGCAAAAAATAAACCTGATTTGGTAAAGCAGGAGTGGAACTATTTGTTGAAGAAGAAGGCATCATTTAATAAAGATATCAGAGCTGCAGCTATAAAACATGCATTACATGTGACAGCAGTTAAAACATTACATTTTCAGTCTCCAGCACTTCTTGAAGAGAAATCTATCGGAATGATCTGATCTTCAGAAGCTTAGCCACCTTCTGAGTCTCGAGTGTTGCTGGAGACTATCCCGGTTGGCTATGGGCGAAAGGCGGGGTACACCCCTGACGCGTTGCCAGTGCATCACTAGGCCACACGAAAGACAAATCACCACACATGCACACACTCACACCTATGGATCCGCACAGAAAAGAATCGAAGCTGAAATCTTTTTGCTGTGAGGCAACAGCGCTACCCACTGCGCCACCTACTGGAGGATGATTACTGACTCGTCAACGTGTGACAAGTTTGAATGCAGCAGCATATGATAAAGCATATTTTAGGAAAGATGCACTCCAGATGTACATCTCACCTTCTTATTAACATCTAAAAACAGAAGTGTAGATGTGATCTCACCAAACCCCTCATCTGTAGTCGTATGTCTCGTTGTGGCTCACTGCTTTTGAGACTTTTTGGGTTAGGGTTCTTTTTTGTTTTGTTTTTTTGAGAATGGAGTAACTTTATCTGTAAAATAACAGCAGTGAAGAAAAAAGTACAGCATAAAAACAGAAACACTTCAGAAAAATAAAGCTGAACTACCCGACTAAATGTGCTTACAGTCCGGTTTTATTTCAGCGGAGGAACGTGGAGCAAGACGAGTTGAGAAAGAGATGAAAGTTCTAAAATAGTTTTTCTCTGACTCCACCATGAACTCCAATCAACAGCTCATTTCTGGTACATTTCAAGATCAATGGCAGTCTCACACTTTCATTCAGTGATAGAATCTATAGCTCTGTGTTGCATGTGATGAGGAAAGGCATGGCAATGCAGTAAAAATCAGTATTGATTATCATACAGGTAGTGAACCCAGGATGCATGTCAGATGGAGCTGTGAGTCGGCCATGTGTGTTTAACATGTTGGAGCTGGCAAGATGACACAGGAGCTGGGGTTCATGGGTCAAGTAGAGTCAAACCAGGTAAGCGATTGGCTGATCAGGTCTGAGTGTAATGACTAATCAATGGTTGAATGCATTAGTCTAATCTAATGGGCCAGGTGGGAGAGGACAATGCTAGACGCATAGAACACATGATTGAGCACAACATGCAACAGCAATGCAATCAATAACACATAGAGTGGTCTAACCCCAGGGGGGTCCCCACTACTGAACGACCTGTTCCACATGCATTTAGGAGGCGCCGTGTTTGCGTGTGTGTGTGTGTAAATATGTATGGGTGGTTGATTAGGGGAGGACAGGATGGGAACCAAGCTGTTTTAGTCTGATTGATTGGAGTATGAAATGAAATGAGTGAAATCAAAGTGTTTTGCATCACATCAGTGAGTTGCTACTGTGTTTCTGCCCACCTGAGGCAGTACGAGGCACTCAAAGAAAGATTAGAAGACAAGCCGGTTTAGGTCCTAACTTGCTTTTTGGAAGCTAAAAAGAAGAATGTTGATTATATTATAAAATCAAAAACAAAAAATGAATTATCAAATGAATCATTTAGGATTCGATCAGTGGCAAAGGGAGATGAGATGTTCCTCATCTTTAGGGTTTTTTTTCCCCCCAGGAGACAAGAAATCCTCCTCTGTGATTTGACCTTCCAATGTCACTCAGTGATGAGCATTACAGGAACATGTTTGTGGTTTAAAGTTGAAACTTCAAAACACTGCTGAGGCCCAAGGAAGTAGTCTTTAAATGACTGAGGTCCTTCACATCTCGAAATTCTAGTCTGTTTAACTGCAGGACATATGAGAAAGAAAAATACCATGATACAACAACCAGAAATCAGATGAAAATATCTGCTACCGGACAAAGTTACCAGAAGTACAGGTTTGTTTTTTTGTGTTTTGTTGGAAATTTCCAATGACAATTAAAAAGATGGAAGATCAACCATGAAAAGGTAGTGAAAGAGAGAGAGCGATGACAAGTTAGGGACAAGAGCCAGTCAGAGCAGAGGACAGGAATGGGTCAATACTTGCAGCACATGCTGCTGACACTGCACTGCTCAACACACATGCACACACTCAAACACAGACAGACACACACACACACACACACAGTACAGAGACATCAGACCAATCAGTCAGCCAATGTCAATATTTCAAGTGGAAGACAGAGAAAAGGGAAGAATACAAGAGTGTGTGTGTGTGTGTGTGTGTGTGTGTGTGTGTGTGTGTGTGTGTGTGTGTGTGTGTGTGTGTGTGTGTGTGTGTGTGTGTGTGTGTGTGTGTGTGTGTGTGTGTGTGTGTGTGTGAAATGAAATGTGAAAGTCTTTGAATTATCTACTATGATGAGATTTGGACAACAGTTTCTGTAAATGTTAAATATTGTGGTACAGATTTATTGTAGTCACTGGGTGGCAGAAATTTCATGGAAGGATTCAGGATATGAATAAGGATTAGAATTTAATATATTTATTTGTTTTTCCATTCACTGCATTGTTAAACACTTTTCCTTGCATTTGTCCTTTTTCGTCCTGCATTTACAGCTGTAATATGACTTAAGCTAATTTTCTTCATCATTAATAAAATTTAGATTTTTGTTTTAAATGCAAAGATGGTAAAAATCACTGTTTAGTGGTTTTCTCATTCTTGTTTGATACTGACCTAAATAAAATCCAGAGGCAAAATCCAACGGAACTTCTTCAGTATGCTACATCTTTATTCCTTCACATATTTACAGTATATATGGAATATAACATTAAATTGATCAAGTATTTAATTTAAAGACTCATCAGCAATGAAAACAATTCTTTATTGCAGTGTTAAACTTATTACATATTTGCATATTGAATATAATAAGATCTGGTGACTATTGTTTTCCTCATTATCGTTTTTTAAGAGTGACGCTTCAGTCTTGCAATGATCTATAATTATTTCACATTTTTTTTCTTCGCCTCTCTGTGTGTGTGTGTGTGTGTGTGTGTGTGTGTGTGTGTGTGTGTGTGTGTGTGTGTGTGTGTGTGTGTGTGTGTGTGTGTTTATATGAGAAAGAAAGGTCCGTGATAGGGGCCTCTCCATCTTTGAAATGAATTAGCGTGTAGTACCTTATTGAGTGAGGTCCAGCGTTTAAGTGAAACTGATGAGAGATGTGTGAGCAGAGAGGACTGGGCTGTAAGTATGTGGATGGGGTCACAGGTTAATCCCTATTGATTTACTCCAGCGTCTGCATACAGCCACACAGGAAGACGAGCGAGGAGAGACCTGTTTGGTCTTCTATCACAGAGCAAGGAAACAGCATAAAAGATGCTCCCCGCTAACAGACACAGGCGTTCTGCGCTAAGTAGGGTAAGGACAAGAAAATGAGGCATCATTTAATCTAAACAGGCAGTTAAACAGCCTCTACTTAGAAAGACTGCAAAGTGTGACCTCCTAAAAAGATCAATGAGTGATGTGATTATCGACTTCATACAATTAAATGCTCAGATTTAAAAAAAAAGTTATGGATTAAATTGTGGTTTAACACCAGGAAGAAGTGAACATGGAGTCTCATCTGTCGGCGCTGTGACCGATTTAAATGCTGCCATCAAACTGAAGAAGCAGCAAAGACCAACAGAGCAGACCAAAGTGTGTTTGATGAGCGCACCAAATAATACCCAGACCAAGCTGGATTTATAAACAGGCTTTTCACAATCTTACCCCAGAGGAGGAAAGGTGAAATATTACATTAATATGAACAACTATTAATAATAACCCCCCCTCCTTCTATTCCCACCTCTTACCCCATCATTCCTTCTCCTTCCATCTCTATCTCCCTCCCTCTCTCCCTCTGCCTCTAATCCTATCATGCGGGCAATAAGTGTATGCACCATGAGCACATTTAATTTCTGTGGTTGGTTTTCAGCGAGCCCAGAGGTGAGCCTTAATAAGGATCAATGGCACTTTATCTGGGACAGCACCCACTTCACAGCATGCAAATTACACAGCAACCCTTAAAAAAAGAAATGGATTTAATTAAAAAATGTAGAACCACGGGCTCTGGAAATTCAATTAAAGGATTTATGCAAAGGTTGGCTAGCTTTTTGTGTTGCAGTTCCTGCTTATATAATGAGCTTTTCATATTAAAAATCAATAGGTAATCTTGGCTAGGGGATCGGCTGCTTATGTACATTTTTGAAATCAATTTGAAAAATAGTCCATCAGCTCCGTGTCACAACAAAGAGGGCACGGAGTGCACCGTGTTTGTTTATGTGTTGGGGGTGAGCTGCAGGAATGGACGGGTGAAGTCGGAAAAACGGGGGGTTACATTGTTCTCTGAGGGTCACAGGAGAAAAGCTTCGAAGATCTAAGTGTATGAAAGGAAGAGAGAGAGGAAGAGAGAGGAGGCAGTGAGGAAGAGCACAGGGTTAAGTGAGTGAAGGATGAAGGATGTCTCTCTAGCCAGGTCAGTTTCTGGCTTTTTGGCTGCTTCTGATCCCTTCTATTAGAGAGGAAGAGTCCCTGGGCAATTGAGGTCTAGTTGCCTGTGACCCGTGACTCTGGGGTAATTTAGCCCAGGCCCAACTCACACTCAGCCCACAGTCAGGCTGCCCAGGTTGGGGAGACGTCCTAATGGCCTCCCTGAGGTGTCTGGAGCTAGAGGTGCACAGAAGATTCGGTAGAGGCTTTAAACAATATTTCCTTTAAAACATAGACTGTCACAGGAAAAAGGGCAGCACTGATGCACACAATAACTTAAAGAGGGATTAAACAATAACTTAAAGAGGGATTAAACAGTGACAAGGGTTGGGTTGGGTTTTCTTGGGGGGGTTCTTTAACTTTTTCTGCTTTCAACACGGACGCCATTCATCCCTCCTTCACACTCCGACTGTGTAACTTAACACAAGCAGGAGGGGTGAATGACTGACTGCATACAGTAGCAAACTGTCAGTGTTTGATTGGTTCTTTATTGATCCAGACACGCTCTCCATCACATCAACTCATCCACAATAAACCATTTACACAGTTTCCCTGTGCAATGAACCACATAACCAGGCCTCAGGCCATCTCCATTCCCCCCACTTTGTGCGTGTGTGTGTGTGTGCGAGTGTGTGTGTGTGTGTGTGTGTGTGTGTGTGTGTGCGAGTGTGTGTGTGTGTGTGTTTTCCTTAATGAAATGGTATCTCTGTGGACAATAATCCCAGTAACAGGATTGGGCAGAAACACACATGTCAATAAGGCCAAATGCTTTTTATCCATCCCCACACCAACACGTCTTTCTCTCCCTCCGTCTCTCTCTCCCCCCTCGATGACTCTCTCTCTCATGCATAGTGCAGTATTACAGCAGGGGGTGTCTGACAGGAATATCACATTCATTATAGCTCCTGAAAAATAATCTTAAACATGGTCTATAAAGGAAATTACAGATGATCAGAGAGGTCTGGGTGAGGGAACCTCATATCAATTAGCATAATGTCTAATATTCTGTCTACACCACTGAGGAGAGAACCTATACAGCATTCCCAGTCAGACTGGAGCTGACCGCTCCCTATGTAGCTCCTAATCATCCAAGAGGACTCTATTACAGCGGCCTGGCAGCTCATTTAACCCCACAGAGGAGAAAAAAAAAAGGGGGGGGGGTTGGCTGGTAGATTGGGATCTCTGTTCCTCTTTCTTTCCACATGGTTGAGCACGGCATGCAACAGTCGAACACACACTCACACAAACACACACACACACTCACACAAACACACACTCACACAAACACACACACACACACACAAACACACACACACACACACAGTTCACCCAGCTGTGCAGCAGAGCCAGGGCGTCTGCCTGCCGCCCCTCTCTGTAGCCACAACACCTGACCTCACATCTGTCTGAGATGGAGAAACTAACGTGTTTGCCCCCACCTGACCTCACTCTGCATCTGCTGTTTGCTGATGCTTCCGTTGAAGCAGGAGCGTCCAGGGTTAACCAGAGACGTGCAGCAGAGCGCTCCTGGTCACAGTGGCTTCAGCAGAGGAGGTAACGGTAGTCCCACAACTGTGGACAGAACAACCGTTTCTCTAATTCAGCCCTGACTGCTGGTGCCTGGTCAAAAGTTCAGCCCGTGCATATGTAAAAAGGTGGCCTGATGCCCGAGGCAGGATCCTGGGTAAAATAATCACACTAAAACGCTTCGGAAGCATGGGACCAGGCAAGAGCGCTGATGAAACCGGCCCCTGGGGGGAACTGAAGTGTCTGATTGGACCAGCAAAGCCTCTTAGGCCCACGCCCACATCGCCCTCCTCCCTTTTTTTTCTATCCGTTGCAGTGGGTGACGAGGTACTGGAACCACGGTCCACACTGATCTCCATTCAGCTCGGCACTGTCTGCGCCTATAGTTAAGGTATAGATGAGAGGGGTATATGCTGAGAGCAGCTGCTCGGAGCCTGAGGGTACACCGATCTTGAGGGAGCAATCAGTCAGTCAACAAAATGTCACCGGGTCAGCGTTACGGCGCAGGCAGGACGGCGACAACTTCACAAAAGGTTACAGCCCAACTAATAACTGCAGCCGTCACTGAAATTCATTCTGTGCTGTTTAAACGCACGCTGGGCCGAGTTTGGATTCAAAGCACACTGTCTTATAAGCATTTACACCAACAGTAATAGGCCGGAAATCCTTCATCAATTAAATCACCAAAATCTGCGTAAATCAAATTTTGAGCATTAACAAGAGGAGTGATAAGAGAGTTGTGTCACTCTCTACGCTACACACAGATATATCCAGGCACACACACACACACACACACACAGGGACGGTACACACAGCTCCAGGCCTGATCATTCAGCACTGATAATCGAACCAAAGGACACAGAGAAAACTCCCACTCTAAACACGCTGAATTAAAGAAACAGGAGTTCCAGGCCTGGTCGCACAATCTCTGATAAGTAGATCAAGGCACGGGGAGGGGAACATGATGTTAGTGAGAGATAGTTTGGCTGATTAAAATGTCATGGCTCTTTATAGATGCCTTTCTCAACTCAGCAAAAAGGAATCAGTTCTGTACATCAATAGCAGAATGGGCTGTGCTCCCGTTTAATAGAGAAGTTTCTTTGCCTTAAGTGGAAGCCACAACACAAAGAATGCAAAACTGAGTCCAGTATATTTTGGGAAATCATCGGGGGAAATACATTTACAGGAAGATAAAATGAAGAGCAAAAGTGAAGAGCTGGTAAAATGAGAGAGCATGAAGCACATTTAATGAGGAAGAAAAGCGTGAACATGATCGGATGACCAAGTGGAAGATATTCCTCGCTTTTACTCCAACAATCAAATGAAATATTTAGAATCACATGTAGCTCCAAGTGTTCCAAGTGCCGTCTGCCTAGTCTTGAGTGTGCTCATCCATGTGTGTGTGTGTGTGTGTGTGTTTGTGTGTGTGTCTCCTCATGTAGTGCAACTGTATATCAGTCAACCTGAGCTGCTATAAATCAAACCTGTGTTTTAAATGAGAGGCTGGTTATTTGCACAAGAACACACACGGGGGGTTTTGTGATTGTTTTTTGGAGTCCACATTCTGCTTGTGTTTGCATCCCAGAACAATCTCCACGGATCCCGCAAGCGTACGCAAGCAATTAAAGCGATAGCATCTTCATATCCCTGCAACCAATAACTGAAATAATATCACTGTTTTATTAAGCCCTTAATGTGGGGGCAGAAGGAGTGACGAGTGGGGTTTTAAAGAGGATACACTTTCAGGGGCCTTATCAACCTCTGATTTAAATAAGAGCAAATGCTCAGCTTAAGGGTGTGCCTCCGTATCAGTGTGAGTCTGCATGTGGCCTTTATCAGACATGGGTTTTGGATAAACGCTGTGTCAGCACATCAGAATTTAATTAGTAGCTCTACCTTTGTCCTTTAATATTTACTAACATCTACACCACGTTTAATTAACCATGTGGAGCAAAGCCATTTGCTCTTCACAGGAGAGAAACGGCTCTGCTAATTGTATCTGTGTGCTCGCATCCAAAACATTTAGGCTCTTCCCTTTCGACACGTGAGGAACACACAGTCGACATCCAGCCTCACACGGGCTCCCAAATCATCTGATTAATAGGCACGATTAGCAAATCGTCGTCGGCCTAAGACCAGACTTAAAAGATCGAAACAAGACAGTAAGTTATGAAAACAACTTTCGAAAGATGTTATTGAAGATAAAGAGGGCAGGTGAAAAATAGCGTTTAGTGACAGAAACGGTCAAATTGCGGAAATGTTCGTCTTAGCGTTTTTGTGAAAGCTGCTGAGGAGCAGCTCCTCTCATCTCTCATCATATGTCAGCAGGAGGAGAGAAGAATGACAGCCTGAGGCCTTGCGTCTGTCAAACGTGATGGATCAGAATGACGCTTCACTAAAACTCCAGCACACTGCCTTTCAACAGATCACATTTACCCTTCAGTGCAAACACTAAAGTATGAATAGCAGCTAATGGAAAGATGTAATACTCAAACTAAAGCATACATTAGGAGATGATGAAGCCTAAAGGGAAGAGTGATGCTATCGTTTGAAAAGTCTTGCAGAGCAGAGGACACAACTTTGACTACAATAAATCACAGTGTTGGATTTTATTATACCTGTCCAGAGTGTGTGGAGACATTAACCTCAGGCATGTAACATCACCTTATGGACACACACATGTAGCGCCAACACTTTCACACAGCGATTTATTGTGATCCTCCTGCACTCAACAGTTGTAAGAGCCACACTGTAGATGTTACTGCCTATACAGAAACGTGTATATGCTATATTATTATATTATATAGTGTGGTCTAATTGAATGCCTCTGACATCAATGGCTACAATAGATGAAATATCCTTTCAGCATCAAAAGCATTAGAAAATTTAGGACACATTTTACTGGCAAAACTGACAAAAAGGCCAATTTTAACAACATTTTGAAAGTAGATGCAGCGCTGCATCCCTCAGCCAGAGGTTTATCTGCCATTGCCCAGCTTTAAAGGACACCCACAACATAACTGTAGTGTTTACAGGTCATGTATGTGAGACTGCAAAAAGATTAACACTGTAAAGAACCATTCAGGACATCCACATTAAAAAAATGATAATGAGTAGAGGTTATTCTAATCAAATCTGAAGAAAAAATTGCAGGTAAGTAAGTTAAAAATTTATTTTAAACACAACTGTGAAATTTAATTATAAATATCAGTAAATATAAACCAATAAATACAGTAAAAGGTGCTTGCAGGATTCTTTGGGTTGATAAATTGATGCCATGGATATTTAAATTTATTCATGTGTTTTCTGTAATAATATATCAAAGCTAAATATATTATTTCAAAAGAAGATCTACACTCCAAAAAATATTTATTTAAAAAATATTTGAAAACTGTTCACTTGATTTTAGTTTTATAAGGTTTGAGCTGGTTTTATGAAGTTTAGCACAACCAAAAACACAGTTTCTCATCTACGCCACCAGAGAATGGCATTCCAGACAGTTACCAATACACACTGACAATGTTGAATCCCTGTGTGGACCTGGTTTTATTGTTGCTTCAAAATTACACTTCTACACAGATTAAAAACCACAGGAGCCTCTGGCACAGCACCTGGTCTCCTGTCTCTTGCAGACAGCCTGTGAGAACATATCTTTAGTGTCTGCCCTTGTAATATGATCAGAACACTCAAAAATAGTAGGTACGGTTAAAACGTGTTTGACATAGAGCTTAATGTTTCCATACTCTGGAGTATAGACTGCCTTTATACAGTATATTTACTGTAACCTCACACTTGCAGTACACAGGATCTGGAATATGGGCTACCCTTGAGGGAGGATAGAGGAACCGCCTCTCAAAGTTAAATAAACAGTGGTGAGAGGAAGAGAGAAAGAAACCACAGAGTATCTCTGCATCTGTGAAACCCAGACTCTTTTCCTCTCCCTTTTTTCCGGGAACAAACCAAGACAAATATATAGGTTGTGTAAGCAACACTTCAAATTCTACAGAGCTACTTATGGACAAATGAGAAGTGAGTAAATGTGAGCCAATCTGCTCCGGCATCAGTGGTAGTTTTTCTGGTGCCTGTCAGTCAGGTTATATTATTATTTGTTATTTGTTCGCTCATCTCACACATCGCTTCATTCAAAGTTGTTTTTCACTTACCAGTGACTTGGTGAAAGGTCTTGCCAGTGTGAACAGAAAGGTCATCAGCCACCAGCTCTTGTGAATGGAGGTGTAGACCAGGTTCCCAGGATGCAGTGCGTTGGAAGTGACACCGTGGGGTGAGAGGCGGCGATGGAGCTCATTACTGAAGAGGATGTTGCAGAGTTTGGCTCGATTGTAAGCCAGCATGGACCAGTACTCGCTCTTGGCAGGTGACAGCAGGGCCAAATCC
The DNA here is from genome assembly GCA_013358685.1 of Antennarius maculatus. NCBI lineage: Eukaryota > Metazoa > Chordata > Actinopteri > Lophiiformes > Antennariidae > Antennarius > Antennarius maculatus. Next base: position 13,646,478 of record CM023611.1, on the reverse strand, counting down.
ACTTTGTGACACGAGTCTAACAGGTTGGTAAACCTGAAACACAATCGAAGATCAAGAGCAGTTAGAGCCCTGAATGTGAACCTGTGCTTGCTTTCTACAGGCAGATGTGTGCTGCTCGCTGCATACAAATCAAAGATCTGACATGATGTTCTTTAATTGCCTGCGACAGAGCTGTTAAACTCCAGATGTTTGACAAGGCCTCTTAAACATTACACAGATCGTTGTGTTATTATGCAGTGGCACAGTAACTTCACAAAACTACAGTCCTTGTGAGGCCTGTGTGTGTGTGAGAGAGAGGGAGAAACTAGTGGAACACATCCTACATATTAATCCAGTCATTAGAAACCAACCAATCAAAATGTCACCTGGTTTCCTTGTTGTGATTTTACAAGCTCGCTGCCGCTTGTTTACTGTCGCCTTCTGCAACATCCTGGCTCGGCTAAATTACAACATCTGCAGGCTTTTCATTTCATGAGACGCAACTTCATAACTACTTTAGCAAGTATTGGCTGATAAATCAACTGCCTGAGCATCAAAGTTGTTGTTTTTTTTCTTTTTTACAAAATATCTTCACGTTAGACTCACATTTCATACCTAAAATTACTGGCAAATTATGAACATAGACTTGAAAAAGTTAAACTATTTACCTAATCTGTACGTAGCAGCACAAAGCTGAAGCTATATCTTAGATCTGTTGGAGGTAATTTCATTAAGGATAATATCTCACCTTGTTTGACCACATCCATTGCAGCACAAGGCAAAAGTAAACCTGTACTGGGCCAATTCCACAGTAAGCCCCCGTGGTGGAAACTGATAAAGTGTCCAGCCATTAGCCCTGCATCCATCTCCCCCACCTCTGTCCCTTATAGGTCCAATGCTTTAACTTAGGACAAGAGGCTTAGGGACTACAATATGCTGTGAGGTCAGGGGTCACATGCTGCTTGTGAGGGGAGGCTAAGTGAATAAATGGGAAATCAGCTGAAAGTGAAAATAACTCAAACAAAAAAGGGAGCGACTTCAGTGGATGTAATATAGGTCTGGAATGAGGTGGACAGTATGGAAGATGTAATATGAGATATTGTCTATTTCCATTCCCTTCCCCCCTCCCCCAGTCTGTCAGTGTGTAACTGACTCTCTCTGGTCAGGCCTAAGCCCCCTTTGAAGGGGTTAAAGTAGCTGCTGCCTGTGGAGGAGAGAAGGGAAGGTGAGAGGATGTATTGGCAAAAAGAGGGAAAAAAGGGACTGAGCTGTTGGGCAAAGAGTGAAGAGAACACCTGAACATTCTACCATTCTTTCCCTTGCAGTACCTACAAAGCTGTATGGCCGCTTTTACACAACCCACACTCAAAGTCACTTTTTTTGACTGTGTAGGCAAGTGTTACATCAATCAAACATTGTCAATACTCCCTCCATGACACGCACTGTTCCTGCACTCTTTTTCCACTTACTTTTCCTGCAGCATGTAAAAGCTGCGCGACCCCAAGTGAATCTGAGTGTCAAGCCTTCCCCTCCGCTCCTCCTGCTCTCTCACGCGTGGCCGTCTGTACAGTACAACTCATATGAGGAGCCGTGTAATGGCACCGCTGTTTGATTTGCTAGAATAACTCTGCGTATGTTCTGTTTGTCTCAGGTCACTCTGCCGAGCTCCAATCAATCACTCCGCTTTGGCCGTCTGACTGACTGAAGCCAGGATCAATGTCTCACACACACACACACACACACACACACACACACACAGAAATACACCCTCAGTCACTGATTCTGAAACACATGGCTCTGGGCTCGGTCTCATTGCAAGACATCATGCTTGTCTACTGTATGACAGGAAAAACAGATGCCTATAGAGTGGAGTCGCTTGACAAAAAAGATAAGACTTGAAAAGCAATGACTGAGGTGGGGGGGAGACAGGAGAAAGGCTGAGTCAGGGGGTCAGACAGAAAGGAGCAGATACTTGATCAAAGTAAATTTAGCTGAGAAGTCCATCCATCATGTTGATGATACGTTTAATTCATAGTGACAGCATTTGCAGGGAAATGAGTTTTCAGTGAGTGAGGCTGTCATGTCTGACAATATACATGAAGACTGATCTATCCAGTTCTGGAGAAAAAGTGGCCAGTGAAGCAGCTGGTAACGGCACAACCAGAGCTGAAGAGTGGCCAGGTATTTATGTACATAAGGATTAGGCAACAACACCTTGTATCATTACGTTTTTACCCATGTTAAATAAAACAGGTTCTGTTGCAGTTAAAGGCTTTCACTTTTTACATGTTGCGCACAAAAATACTTTCAAAATTAATATCATGTGAACGCACATTTTTTTTAGAAAGAAAAAAGTCTTAGTTTCAGCATCAACATTGTTTCAACAGGACTTAAGTTGTGTTTGTTTCCAAGAAAAACTCTACCAGGAAACTATACATCAACTAATGAAAGTAGGATTTAAAATATATAAGATAATATAGATTTTTTTTTTCTTAACATTGAACACTATTACTTCCACCACATCAGTTATGTTGTTATAAGTCAATCTGTGTAATGGGCAACTTAAAAAATTACAAACACTCGAGACATTTTTTATGACCCAAGGAACAATGAGATTGTGGTTGTGATATGGAAAATAATCTGGATTCAGACTTTTTTAAATGATCACAATGAAAGAGAAGGGGGAATTAAAAGTTAAATGCTCCTGACATCAAGGGTAATATAACAACGCTTGCATTGAGATTTCTCAAAGAAAATCACGTAAGCTCTGCTTCACATTACATATCATCTGATCCAGTAAAGCATTAAGTCAATTTTTTATTTCTTGAATAACTTCAATCACATCAAGGAGATTGCTTTTAAATGCAACTACATGCCAGGTAATGTGAGCTGCATTGGTTTAGGTTTGACTTCTCCGAGTGTTGTCTTCGAAATTAATTTGGAGAATAATAAAGAATGCAAAATATCATGCTTTTCATTCATTTAAATAATAAAGAGAAGTAAAAGTGCAGACATAAGAAACATTTAATGCGTTGGAATCAGGGTTAATTTATTTTAATTGTCTTTACCTGTGGTTCTCTGAGGACACTACCACAACACGAGCGGGGGCTGAGCGACGCAACACATCCTGAAGCTCCTGGACGAGGAGGAAGTGGCCGAGATGGCAGATCTGGAAGGTGGACTCAAGGCCATCCTCTGTCAAACTCCAGGGCTGGGTGCAAACTGCTGCATTGCATATCAGAATGTGTATAGGCCTAAGAAGAGGACAAAAAACAAAAAAGTTTGATTGTCTATTGAATAAAAATGAAAACAGAAGGAACATCAGCTGTAGAAGAAATGTTCATAACATGTATGGCTGAAAATGAGGCATGGGGAGACATGTGGAGGGAGAGGAAAATAAACAGGATGGCATGAAAAGTAAAAGAAGGGAAAGGAAATAGTGTCTCATTCCAGTAAGTGGAAGTCTACAGGGGCCTCAGGACACATCAGTAATGCTGATATGATGCAGTGATTTCCAGGACAACTCCCCATGACTCAACAGGTACTGCAGATTGACAATGATAATCTCAAACATTTTCAACACTGGAGATGGAAGGGCATTTTTTCTGGCTCCATGTACGTCTTCTGATGAACCAAAGCCACCAACACTATTGGAACAGAGAAGAACTGAACACAATCGTACCGGTCAGAGGAAATACAGACATGGAAAAATGACTTAATTCACGGTTATTTTAAAAAAAAAAAAGATTCAGCACACAGACCTATTTCTTGTTTCTATCCTTGCAGAGATTACGTGGGCCAGTAACACTCCCTGTTCATGTGCCAGAGACTGGAGACTGCTGGATTGGTCAGGGCAGCGAGAGATCCTTGTCGATGACAGCGTCGCTCCAGCGAGCTCGAAACCACAGTAACACAGTCGAACAATCCAAACACACCCCACCAATTTTTAATTTCTTCCATTAGAATTAATTATGAGGCCGAAGGCAATTTGTGTACCCTGTGTTTAAGACTGCCTACTGGATTAATTAAAAACTGGATGCTGGAAAATTAATGTGTGAATTGTTATGCCTTTCTATAATGAGCCATCCCATGCTATTACATAGGAGTGTACTGTACGATCACCTTCAGGCCTCCGAAAACACACGGTTCATTAAAGAGCACAAACCTAGTCACAAGTCAACTTAAACAATGCCGACCTCAGCATATTATCAACACAGCACACGCCAGCAGAGAGGTGTTGTAATTTTCACTCCTGCTAGAAAGAAAAGGTAAAGAAGTCCAGATAAATGACCTTTTATGACCTAAAAATAAAAAATAAGATAGAGGAGAAAAAAAAAAACACCAAGACGTTAAGGCGCCAGAAGTTTTTTTGTTCAGTAATCTCCTAGCACAGGGAATGAAGTACAGTTAGATTGTGCTACACAAGACAATAATGTTATCTTAATCACTGGTGTACCAACTAGAGGTTGTACAGTAACGCCACAGTCATGAACTCTTGACCCAACACTCAACCTTTCTCTAAAACTGCATCTTGAATGCCTGAAATAGACTCTTCAGGTACGCTTCAAAACATATAAGTCATCTCAGTGCTATTTGTTGACGCTAATCTCTAAAATTTAAAAAAAAAAAATCAGTATATCACAAAATTGTGATAGAAAACTCCAATAAACAACTTTTCGGCAGCCAGTCGAGGTATTTCCCCCACGCAGCTCAGACGGGCCTCTGGTGAGTCTGCTCGTAATGTAAAAGGCCTGTTAATTCTACTGCCCACCAGTTAGTCCCTCTCTCATAAGCGCAGGTCTAATGAATGTCTTTAATAGGCCTATTGCCACGTACTACATTCCCTCTTTCCACATTAAGACTTCACACAACACGGTGTGCACTGTGCAATCTCAGCGCTGGACAAACGAGGGTGTTAACTACCAAACAGGGAGACATTAGTTTATATATTTACTTTAAATAACCCCCCTGGGTATGACCCCTGACCTCTATGAAAATGGGGGCCAGCATGAAGAGATTGCTTGTGTGAGCTGGGCTCAGGCTATTGGTCATTAACATTGCACTTTATTGGCAACTGGCATTGGTACAGATATATTTGTGCACCAGTCAGATCAATCCATACCCAGCCCAGCAAATAGGAGATATCCGTTGAACATGCACATAATGCAGTTCATTAGTCGGTCCATGTCCACACCTGTATGTCTGAAATGCCAATTAAATTCTATATCTGGACATCTGACCACAATACCTCTCCAGACACACTGCAGTTCAATACTTGAAGAACTGGCTCGAAGATGTTTCCAACATCTGCGAATTTACACGACTGGTGAGTTGGTGTGTGATAAATTTTTGATTTGTTATTAATGTATGAACAACATATCGTTATTATTGGAGAGACAGTATCTTCAGTAGCTTAACTTAAAACTCAGACAAAATAAAATCTTTAGTTCACCTCCTCAGGAGAAATCTTTTGACAAACATTTTCTGACTTGATTCACACAACAGAAGTCTACACCTGTAAGGTGTGTAAAAACACACAACAATCCACCAGTGTTGCAGTCCCAATAACGAAAATGCACGCAATCACACTAATGTGATTTGTCTCACTCTACACAAATCACCAATTACACACAATATGCTTGAAATTACAACAGGATAAATGCTTTTAGGAATAAAAAAAAAACGCAGGTGAAAAGAAATTGCATGTGTTAATTACAGACCATTCAGTAGAAATTACATTAGGGCCATTCTGTCAATGCTGTCCTCAATCAATTATATCCTGATGAAATTGCACCGCATTCAACAATATCAATATCCAGGTAATTTCATTTCAAAGGACAGGCAATTAAAGCAGAATCGGGGTCAATGGAACACAAAGCAGCGTGAAAGCCACTGACTAAAGCACTTAAAAGCAAGGGAGTGAGAAACGAGAGAAGGAAAAGAGAAAGACTCGATTACATTTCACCTGTCAATGACACGCTGCAGGAGCATTATTGTGCGTGTGCGAATGGGTGTGTGTGAATCTGTTTGTCTCCACGTGTTTACAGAACTGCGTGTGTGCGCAGCTGCACGCAAAATTATCTGTGTAAAGTTGGTGCATGCATGCACGTGCATGCATGTTGTATGTCTGTGCGCTCTTGTGTGTGTTACGCCTGAAGACATACGTGCAGTAATAGAGTGGTGGTAGACTCAGACAGCTGCCCAGTGCCATTCACAGCTCAGAGCTCCCAGCCTCCACTCTGCTCTGTTTGCCTTCTGATGAGAATTAATGTACTCTGACGTCCCCTGGGACTCCCCCACTCTTCCCCCCCAACAGCACAGCTAATGAAGAAATACAACCTTGCCAAAATACTGAGGTAGAGAGAGTGAGAGTGATACACACAGGAAAAGACTGAGAGACAAAATCAGAGGCGAACGAGCGAGGTAGATAAATAGATCCCAATATGCAAAAACACAAAAACACACACAAAAAAAAAAAAAACCAGAGTAATACTTGGGACAGTATACAGGGAAGGAAACATACATGAGCGTGGGTGGGATGGATAAGATAAGAGCGATAAGACACATGGTGAGGTTTGGCTGCAACCCAAGACACGTGTCCTGGATGGCCTTACCCCGCCCCAGGGCTGCTACGGGCAATGAGTGCCCTGCCTCTCCCCTAGGAGCTCCCCCGACACCCAAACCCACACCCACACCCAGACAGACACACACTAACCTCCCTCGCCAAGAGACCTGCGGGAGGATGAGCAGTATGGATGACAGAATAAATGACCCCAAAATAGCAAGTATACGGCCAACCACAGGAAGCAAAACAAACGCTGTAACAGCTGACCGCTACAAAATAACTGCCATTAAGTCGGGTGGTGTTGTTCCACCAATGTCAAGCAAATCAACACAAACACACACACACACACACACACTAGCTCACTCCAGGGGCTGTGTCCATACGGCGTCCATCAGGAACAGTTTGTACATCCTTTAAGTATGGTGTGTATGGGAAGTAATAGTGATGAAAACAGTGACCGGCATGAATGACAGACCCAGTTTGGTGCGCACTGATTTTATTTTTTTACTGCTTTATTCTGATGTTTGCTTTTCTATCTGCCTTCCTGAGTCAGAAGAATGAAAGAAATCCTGACAGTTGATTTGTTGTCTTTGTGGGCACGCTGCTGTACTTTTAATTCATGAACCATTTTAAGACCATCTCTGGCACCACCCCTTTACTATGGACACTATATTATGGTCTTTTAGACTCAAACTGATCCAAAACATTAGTTTCTGACCTTGATTGTTTGGTCAGGAGGGGAAAATCATTACGATGCACTCAGAATATGTGTGAGACAGACACGTTGGACGGTTTTAAATGTCATCTCGTTTCCTGCCACAATCTAAGCAATTTGAAAAATGACAGAAACTATTAGAAAATGGGGAAACCAGTAAAGTTATACTCACAGTTTCTTGGCTTTGTAAGAGTCTGCAAACTCCCTGACACTACGGAGAGAGGCCAGGTCACACATCATGGCTTCCACCCTCGCTTTATGCTGCAGAGACAGAAACATATGATATGATATAAACAGCTACAGTAAAGGAAACTGGTTTCTTGTAACATGTGCAAACTGCAATTATTGAGACCAATGTCATCACGTTAATTAACCAAAAAAAAAAAGTCGAGGGTGATATATTTCAATTCATAAGGCCTTACCCAAAATTGCTCTGTGACCTCAATGTTTAATATGCAGCAGCTCCCTCTGAAAACATACTGAGACCTGCTGGATTGGGAGTTTTGCTGGGATTCATATCAAATTCTACAGACTTACAATCACCAACCCCCTACAAATGTTGCACTTATTTTATCAAGGCCCATGCATTTTACCTTGAGAAATTATATAAGATCTTGAAAAGTACAACGTGGAAGAAAGTGAAAAAAATTATCCTGCCTCCATGCCTTTCTTAGGATAAACTCAGGATGAATTTAGGGTTTGTTCTGATTCCTTCTCACACTAAGTTTCCTGGAAATCCATTCACTAGATCGAATCCTGCTGACGAACAAATAAATGGGCATGAATGAAAAAATACAGGAGGTAACAAGTGCATCAGAATGTTATATATCCTCCACTCTTTTCATGAGCCTAGAGAACTGAATACGGTCAAAAAATAAAAGGAGTACAAAATTCAAAATATCAAAATTACAAATATTAAATGTAGTAACAGTAAAAAAATTGCAAAAGCTATTGCTGACAGTAGTTTCTCTCGACAAGGTTCAGATGTAAATCTGCTGTGGACCCTCCACAATGTAATAGTCATGGGAATAAAAATCAGTATCTGTAGTAAGACATTAAGGATCTAAGGCGATGTGCACAGTAAAAATAAGTCGGAGAAGGATTGCTCCTTTTTGGCGCTTCTTAAGATCTTTTCTTTTGTGATTTCTGTGATACATAAATACAGCTTACTACAATATGACTGTATTTCTTTAATTCAGAATGTAAAAAAAACTTTTAATGGTGCTGACTTCTGGTCACAAATATTTTCTATACACTCATAAAGAACTATTTAGTATTTGACTACTTGCTTCAGTGTGTGTGTGTGTGTGTGTGTGTGTGTGTGTGTGTGTGTGTGTGTGTGTGTGTGTGTGTGTGTGTGTGTGTGTGTGTGTGATAATACACCATATGTTGGACGACAGGGAGATGATAGGAGAGGAAAAGAGAAAGATAAATGACTGTAGAAGTGAATGCATAGCTGAATTTACACACTGAGGATGATCGCCTAAATAGTCATCATCATCTTCGTCTGACTGTAGCACTCTGCTGCAGGGCAAAGGCCTCAGCAGCAGCAAGCAGGCCTAAAAGAGCAGATCTGTTTAATAACACCATACAACCAAAGCGTGCCAAAGCAGATTCTCCCCCCATCTTGCCTTTCTCTATATCTTTTTCAGTACAGGTTCTCTCAACAGGTTCCATCTCCCTAACATAGGAGCTAACACAGGACCATGGTGTATGTGTGCAGCACCAACCAAGTTGCAGTGTGCTTCCATTCAGGCTAACAGTCCATTAGACTCATTCCTCATTAGAGAGAGGGAAAAGGAGTGAGACATTGCTGCCAGGACTCCCAGGGAGACTGCGGACTCAGTAGCACCAAGTATTCTAGATTCTCCCGCTCTCCTTCATCCTGCCCGCCGTCCCTGAGGAGCATCAGCTCCTATTACACCACAGAAGAGTGTTCATCTCCCTGTGCACTGCCGCCACCACCACCACCACTACCAATACCACTGCTGCTGCTGCTCCCCTATCAGCCGTTTTCACTGATGTGATCTCTGGTCTGTGGGCGTCATGCAGGACCATCTCTCCCTCTGCTTGTAGAGCTGAGGATGCTCCACGGAGCAATGAGCACAAGCACAACAAGAAAGGGATGGAATGTGGTTCTTGAGGAATTTCACCTCAACAGCCCCGGGGCACATTTATACATGTATGAACACACACACACACACACACACACACACACACAAACACACACACACACACACACACACACACACACACACACACACACACACACACACACACAAATTCCGTGTTGTGACTCAAGGGTAAAACCATGCTATTGCACCATTATCTATGCCTGAATTATTCTCTTGATGCTACTCTATACCATTATATGGATAATATTACAAAGCATTAAAGGTTGATTATAGCTATTATAGATATGATTATAGGGTACCTGCTTATATGATCTGCACACAGCAGTAATCACAGGTGAGAGGAGAAAACTGTCTAATTTAATGACGTGTGTGTGCAGCATTCACACTCCTTGACACTTTACCTGGGCACACATGCGCGGAAGTGCAGGTAAAGCAAAAAGATGCCAGAAGAAAAAAAAAAGAGAAATATCTGGTACAGTGGTACCTCTACTTACGAATGTCTCTACATACAAAATTTTCTACTTAAGAAACGCCTCAGCAGGAAAATATTGCCTCTAGTTACGAAAGAAATTTCGAGTTATGAAAGGTAAAAATGCAGAGCTGCTATTCACAGCTCCCTAAGGTTCTTGAACGCAACATTCTTATAGCTGCTCTGCCATTGGCTATTCCCTAGCATCATCCTGGCATCCCATTGGCTAGGAGGGAACTCTGTGTGAAGCTAGATAGGTGTCTATGCAGCGTCCTAGTCATTCGGCCCTCGACCCATGACGTGTTCTGATAGTTTTACGTATATTAACTTTTTGAGTATTCAGTATGGCCACAAGAAAGTGACAGAGAAAAGAGGAACAGAAAAGACGAAGAAAAGAGTTTTTTTGTCCGTACAAGCAAAGCAAGAGATAATACAAAAGTATGAAAAAGGGATGCGTTTGGTTGATCTCGCCAAAGAATATGGCCGTAATGTATCTACCATCGCCACGTTATTAAAACAAAAGGAAGTTTAAGGAGTTTAAGGCTTCGCGTGGGTGGTTGGAGAAGTTCAAAAGGAGGACTGGAATTCACTCTGTTGTTCGGCATCGTTAGGCAAGAGCTCATAAACCAAAGAGTTCAGCAAAAAACAATGAGGACAGCAGTTAAAAGGTAAATGATGTTAGGTAAGACCATCATTTTTATTCTTTACTCTATTCTTTGTTTTTTACATTATGCACAACTCTCATTTATTGTGTAATCACCTAATTGTAACATGTATTTGTTACATGTTTTGATGCATTTTTATGCTTTATAAAACATTTATGTCTGAATTTTGGGGGGCTTGGAACGGATTAGGGCATTTGCATGGAAAACACGTCTCTACTTACAAAATTTTATACTTAGGAAATTTCTTCCAGAACCAATTAATTTTGTAAGTAGAGGTACCACTGTACTCTTATAAGTTTGGAAGAAATGCATAATTACAAAACTTTATGTGATTGGTTTTCTCTAATTTAGAGTTTCAACAGAAGAAGAAAGACGGCGCAGTGCTCAGCGTGATCACTAACGGGTCAGGATGAGGCCTCCTCCACAGGGTCGCCCTCCATGTGGGTGTGGGCAGCAGAAGAGACGAGTGGAGGTGTCAGCTCGACGAACACATATTCCCCCCCCTCTCTAGAGACAGCGGGGGGAATGGAAGGAGAGCTGGAGTAATGGGAGACCAAAGCGACGACAAGAGGGGTTGAAGGGGGTGGGGGGGCACTGGAGCAAATCCAGCAGGGAGAAGGTGAGCAGCCTGCCTGCCTCCCCTTCCCCCCGCAGATTGAAGTCTTGCGAAGAAAATAAAGTTTATTGCCTGGAAAGAGGGGTGGGGGGGGGAGCATGTAAAAAGCATTAAAGCGATGGAGGTGAACAATTAGACAGATGGCCAGGTTTTGGAAGGAGAAGAAGGAAAAAAAGGGTAGAAAAAGAGAGAAAGAACGCACAGACACAATCGTTTAGGGTTTTTATGAGGACCCTGACAACTCCTGCTCTCTTCAAGGGCGAACGAAAAGTGAGAAGCAGCGAAGCCTCTCTGGTTAACTCTGGAGTAATCGCTGAGTGTGCAACACCATAGAGCTCAGCTCGGGGTGACAGACCTCACTCCCCCACCCCAGCTACACACAACCTATTGCTCCTCCTAAAGGCTATGGGCTGATTATGAATGAAACACACATGCAAATAAGATTCTCACAGCTTGAAAACATAAACAGCTACGACCGCATGTCGGTCGTCATCGACGCACATCTCCCTGAGATCAGGGAGGAGGAATCAGCAAGGTCACTGCGATAACACGGACATAAGATCCCTCCGCCCTCCAACGCCCGCCGCCACCTCTCACCTTTCTCGCCCTCACTTCCAGCCGTCAACCCAAGAGAACAGCTGTCTGTAACATGACGACGACCTTCATGACTTTCACCAGGAGGAAGGAGGGAGTAGGGAACGAAAGACGAAGAGGAAGAGAGCATCTTGGCCCAGGTGAGAGCAGGAAGTCGGCCTTTGCAGGCGATCCTGGTGTTTTCCACATGTTGTGGGGAATGACATGGAGGCAGAGTGAGGGATGGAGGGGGGAGAGCTCTAATATAATTATAACTGGGGCCATCCAATCCAATAAAATGAAGAGGTATTAGAGACGGGGGGAGCCCCGTTCTGTTCAATAGGACAGTGGACCACTCTTTCTAACTCTTAAAACACACACACATGCAGGCGTACTCGCACACACTCTGACCTCTTTAATAGCATAGGAGCCACCCCTAATGGACTCAAGCAAGTGGAACCGCCAAATAATACACTGTCTTAATGCACTAGGCTCAATCTGATCCCCTCCCCCTATCCCTCTCCCCTCTCACACTTTAACCCTTGTTTCCATCTTCTCTCACCCCATGGTGCCCCCTTCACCGCTCCAACTCCCGTTATAGATCACCAATGCAGGAAGAACACTTAAGTAATCAAAGTTGCCCCCCACCCACCCCCTTATACAAAACACTTACCCTGCAAACCCGCCTTAGCACCCCCCAGCCATGTGAAGAAGAACGACAGCAGGATGAGACGGAGAGTTCTGTTTCTAAATGTGTTTTCTACTGCTGCCTCTGAATACAGCTGGATACCAGTATGAATCAGCAGTGTTATTAGATGAGTGTGTTTTAACCAGCAGGTGCGGAGGTAAGGTGTGGTAAAGGCGGTGAAAGTGAACGAGCAGCGAAGACACCAAGTGAAAAGGGCACCTTATAAAAGCAATTAGAGAAATGACTTTCAGCCCCTCTTCCTGCTCCGTAGATTAGAACAGGCCTCGGAGGGAGGAACAGAGACAAATTCAGATTCATGTGACCTTGTCCACAATGCACCAAACTAAATTGGTCATCAGCTTTTAAGACTGTATTTTATCAAAGATATATATTTTTAGTAAAAAGAAAAAGAGAAAAAGGAGGCTGGGGACTGTGGAACGTGCTGCTCGTATATCATCCTGTCACAATTATGACGTTTGTTCATAAATACCAACCAATTTCCTCTCCACCTGGCTACGTCGCATGCGCCTCTGCTTATGTACTCGCCACGTACCGACAAAGAACGGACACCCGCCACGTGCAGAGAACGCACATGCACGCAAATAAATAAAGAAACACACACATCTGGCTGGGCGCCCTACCACGGGTCTGAGAACTGACCTCCACACTCAGACAAAGACAGCAAACACACACGCCAGCATGCTTTCAATCGTCAAATGAATGCACACACTCTATCACAAACACAAACAAACAAATGCACATACACATGCACTCTCACTGACACGCACACACACTGCAATTAATAGGGAGGCAGGTCTCTGGTGAGGAAGAGAAAGTGCCTGTTCAGCACATACAGGCAGAATATGCAATTTCCTCCAGTTAAGTCTGTATTAAATTGATTTCTTCTTTCTCTGACACGGACTGGGTTTTTCCCCCTCTAATGAAAGCTGGATAATCTACAGGTTTTCCCTTTCCTGAAATCAAGTTACAAATCAAGCAATCGCAGAGGCCGATTGTGAGAAAGGTGAAGGAAGGACATGAGATGATTTTCCAGATGAGAAACATGGAGAATGAGGCAAAAACATGCTGCGAGCCTGAACACGGACATCAGTAGCACCAGTTACACACACACACACACACACACACACACACACACACACACACACACACACACACACACACACACACACACACACACACACACACACACACACACACACACACACACACACACACACACACACACACACACACACACACACACACACACAGGAGCAAAGGCCAGGCCTCCGTTAAGTACTCGCTGACATTTTGGTCCAGTAACACACAAAGGCTACTGGAGGCCATATCGGAAAACACAGCAGTAATGACCGCAATTAATGCGACACATTAATTAGTTAGCACTTCAATCCGTTAATCATTTAGTCAAACCTGACAAAGAGTTGTGTAAAGGCTTCAGAGAGACACAGAATAAAAAGAGAGGAACTTCCCAAAAACCTGGTTATTATTTTATTTGCTTCGGTTGAGTGAAATTAAAAATGATGTGATATAAAAACAATCCATTCAACCTCTTCTATTAATGATTAACTGGAGCAAATGCATAAGTAAGATTTAAAAAAGCTACACATTATACAGACAAAAAATTTGTTTAATTAAAATTTTTTATCAAACAATTTGAGGAATTATCAATACAGTACTGAAGTGGTAAGATTTCCGCAGAATTAGATGTTTTAATTTAAATCACATTGCATTTTCATTTCAGACAAATTTAACAAAATGAGTGCAGTATTTTCAAACATTTTCAACATCATCAATCAGGAATAGTGAATTACAAATACAGGACAATAAAATATGATAATTAATAGTTATTTATTTTTACTTAATAGTTATTATAAATAAATTACTTTGTTATCATAGAAATACACAAGAAGACTTCATTCTTTTCTTTCTCTACCTTTCAGAAGAGAGACAGACAGATCAGAGAGAGAGAGAGAAATGAGTAGAGCAAGGGAGAGATAGAGAGATGGAGACAGAGATGGGAAATGAAAAGGACAGGGCGGTCATCATAATTGCAGAGTTTGCTTTTCGGATACAGACAGACCAGGGCCATGGGGCCTGAGGCAGATATCAGTTACCATGCAAACACACACACACACATACAAAGTTCACATGGACTTATAGATACCAAAACATACACGCAATAATCTGTAGCCAGAGCGTGATTTTTTTTTTCCATTAAAGCAAAGGAGAGATGATATAACTTTGAAAGTGTTCATGTTGTGTTGTGGAAAAGAGGCACAACATCCTGCGATCCAAACGATGTCATTTCATAAACCCGCTCTGTGTGTGTGTGTGTGTGTGTGTGTGTGTGTGTGTGTGTGTGTGTGTGTGTGTGTGTGTGTGTGTGTGTGTGTGTGTGTGTGTGTGTGTGTGTGTGTGGGCAAGCGCTCCTTTTTTGTCCGGTGCAGAGCCTGATCAGACTTACATTAAAAAGTTATTGAGGTTTAAATAATGTGTCTATGTTCTCAGAATGACAAGAGATTTTCATCTCACTCTCCTCTTCCTCACCCTCTGCCGCTCCTATCTCCCCCTCATCACACCTACTCCATCTCCGCCAGATTCGCAAACAGTGCACATTTTCCTGCATGTCTTCAGTGTAACCGATACCTCTAACAACCAGGGTTTTAATGTGATCCATATTACTCCCTAATATTTCAGATCTCAGAATAAGCAGTAGCAATTACATATTTACACCCAGCTTATTTTGCAATTTTGCACAGAGACTTTAGTTTCTGACTGAACAGTACACAGTCACTTAGAGGTCGATTATGTCGTGGTTAGATAACAATGAAGTGCTAGAAAAATTCCAGAAGTCTGTGCACTAATACTCTACACTCAACTTTCCATTTGAGAGTGTCAGCAGCAAAGCTAAAGCAAAATAATGTGTTCTTTTCAAGTACAGCAATAATGTGATTGCTTCAGCCATACTAGTTTTACACTGTTTAATTTCTCCTGAAACACTTGTATCATCTCGGTAACCGGAGGGCTGGGAAAGCACCAAACACTGATGCACAAACGCATACAATTATGCATGTGTACACCGTTGTAGTGTGGTCACATTGCTGTACAGACATGATAAATGAAGCTCCTTTGATTTGGTTAACTGAGCTCTTTTTATATCAGCTTTATAAAAACATAAGCATAACATAATTGAATAGGAAAAGAATCTGGCAATTAAGAAACACGGAGGCCTTTGATGTGAGTGTGTGTATGATAGGCCTTTTGATGAGGGAGTGTTCTATGCTGTGCACTCCATGTGCTCTTTCATTAAAAGCTCTTTTGTTTGGCAATATTCTAAAATGCTTACCATTTTCCACTGTCACAATAGTTTAGCCAGGAAACACAAGAGTTTGCACTTTTTTTTTTCTCTCTTAGATAAAGTTTCCGGCATGAAATCAGGCTGGTCCTGTGTTCGTGTGAGAGGGACGGCAAATAAAAGACAAGGGATAAAATGTATCTGGAAGGCAATTTAATAGAGAAAAGGGCAAAATGCTAACAGAGACACAATCAAATGTGAAACAACAATGTTTGGGTATGATGCCAATTACAGCCTTTTAGACTCATATTTATTACTCTTGACTGAAGTTGTTCAGTCGAGACTTTTACATGATCTACCATGTTTACTGACAAAGCTGTGTGGTTTTGTTACATGGATTTAAATGATAAGATTCTAATCATGCATCTATAGCCTCTTGTCGCTTGACAACAATTCGTTTGAACGCCATAACACATGCATCATGTGACCCCAGCAAAGGTCAGGGTTCAGCAAGCCACAGATTATCACACGAGCACTGGCCTGACAGAGAATAAATGATGCCCCTGTAAATAAATTGAATTATTGTTTTAATTAATGCGGTCTGATTAGATTTGCGGAGGGGAGTACTTCACCAGAGAGCAGAGGAGCAAAGGAACGACAGGAAGAAGAAAAGAAAGAATAAGAAAAGAGGAATAAGATGGACAACGTGACATGGACACGCAGCTTCTCTTCACTTCATCCCACAACATATTTGGCTCCACTGAAGAAGAATAAGTGCATTAGCAGTCCTGCTCATCTCACAGGAGTGTGCACAGCTTCTTATGACAGTGAGTCTTCTGTTTGTTTCTGAGCTAAATGCAATAAGGTCTTGTTAAATTGAGTTGGGCTGGGCTACTGGCTGACTCCCTGCCCCGGCGCAAAGTGAGTGACAATAATCAGGGGACAGATCAGAATTTATTTCACGGGCAGACTGCAGTTTAGTTGATGCAAAAAAAAAATTATGAATTTTGATTAGCTGAGAAAGAGAAGAAAAGCTTGTTCAAATAGGCAAACGAGGAAGCCCAACTCCTACGGTACATCCCATGAACCTAAAAAACCCTGAATGTAACATCACTATTAAGTTTAGTCTATCACCCAAAGCTGCATTAGGTCTCTCCTCAGTTTGCTCCTTAATTCCATCCGACTAATCCCACATTATTGCCCTCTAACAGTACCCTAAACGGAGAATAAAAAGTTTGCTCCCCTCTAGCAGTGTATTACCAGGAAACAACAGGCCCTTTCCTCATTAAGTTATAGATATAAATGCTCCAAAGCATGAAATTACCCCCGAGCCTCCCTCTCCAAATAACCTGGTTTGCAAACAAATGATCCGAGCACAAGCAGTAAAAGGCAGATTATTAAAATAATAGGAGGGATTTAAATTTGCATCCACAGAACAATTCAGCAAAGGACTGCGCAATTACTCCTCCCCCTCCTCCGTTCATTCCACCTTTCTACTTGCAATCTGAGACCCTCACACTTTATTGTGTCCATCTGCTTTTTATAAATAAGAGTTTGATATTTCCAGGTGTGTGTGTGGGTGTGTTTGTGCTCGCCCACAGGAGTCTAGTACTATCTACTCACTGTTTACCTCCATCAATTTACATGCTCATACTTTGGTATTCTCTTTGGCTTACACCCTTATTTCTCTATTCCGATCTTACATCGTGATAAATATCTGACTTTACCTTGAGACAATAACAGTTCCTCCTCCTATGCTGGAGTAAATGGGGAGCGATGAGAGAG
This sequence comes from Antennarius maculatus, assembly GCA_013358685.1. Classification (NCBI taxonomy): domain Eukaryota; kingdom Metazoa; phylum Chordata; class Actinopteri; order Lophiiformes; family Antennariidae; genus Antennarius; species Antennarius maculatus. The sequence goes on along the minus strand of CM023611.1, from coordinate 13,628,972 downwards.
TGAGGTGAACAGGAACGGACAAGGCAAAGGGTGCTCAGGTCTGCATTACCTCTGAGTTATGGCCCCCATTTGCATCTCAATCAGCCTCTTTGGAGAACCCACCACCTTGGTAATACCCCCATCACACCACAGCCACCCCAGGTAATCAGGGAGATTTAGTGGGCCTGGCAGCCTACCGTGGGCACCCCCTGGCTAGGGCTTGCAGCTCATTCACAGCCCCTGGTTTCACTAAGGGCCCTCTGGGCCACATCCAAACACAAGAGAATGGCAGCACTTAACAAGACTAAGGAAGACCAAAATAGACGAACAGCAGGAACAAGCTATAAAACAGAGGGAAAACAAAGCACCCGAGTGATTGTAATAGATGTTGGGGCACGGATGTCTGCATAGTATTCTGTATCGCTGCCTCATTATAGCCAGATAAAAAAGAAAACAAACTTGAACTTGTGACCTTAGGTGAGAACATTTTATCTCAGAGTTGATGACAGCACTGACACCATCCCACTGCTCCCCTGCAGCAAAGGTAGACTCCCTGTAACATGTAATGACAGCATGTGCACTCTCACACACGTGCAAACAGTGTGTATACACAGTGTGTATAATACACCATGTGATTTGCAGATAGTGAATGCTCCACTTGAGAGTTGCCTCTCTAGTTAGCGCTATCTCATGGCTCAACCTTGCTAAGGTATGATTACCTACACTCAGCCCTATTGATATTGTGACTCTGGCATCTGTTCACCTGCTTGTTACTGCATGGAACCCGGCGCAGTCTCCTACAGTATCTGCCTGTGTGCATAGTGTTTGTGTGTGTGTGTGTGTGTGCGTGTGTGTGCATCCCACACCTCTGGGGTTGAGAGTAGTCACCGTTCACAGTAGAAGGCGAGCGGCTGTGGAGGCTAATAGAGAAACACTTGACACACCAGGGGCCTAATCAACTGCAGAGAACGCATGCCCATAGTTCCAAGACTCTCTCTAACACAAAGGTACTTTTGCCTTTCATTCTCCCACTAATCTCACCAATACTCTACACTGCCTACACTGACACCACACAGCGCAAATACTTTGTAAGCAGGAATTGTAGAAAATCAGAAAAGTATCGGATGTAAGACTGGAAACCAAAATTCAGCTGCAAAAACAGATGGCCAGGTGAGCGACAAAAAAAAAAATTAATCAAATGGAAACATGAGTGAAGAGCAAAGACGGAGCGACACAGAACGACGAGCAAAGTTTCAGCTATCAGATTCAAATATTAGTGGGGGGAAAAAACTGAGGAGTGGGCAACATTAATCAAAGTGTTCACCTAGTGGGCAGCCATATGGCAGATCAGCACGCCAACAGTGCAAACTTGCTGATCTTCAGTAACGGAGTGCAATTAATTCCACTGGCTGCATTCATCTCTCCCTCACACACACTGAAGGAAGGGAGGAAGTGAAGAAGGAGAGAGAACAGAGGAGGGTTTGTTATGACTCTTTACTCTTTCCACTCAACTCTTTCTTCCTTTCTCTCTCTCTCTTGGAGCAGAAGAATCAAACCCTGGTGATGAATGGGGTGGACACAAGGGCCTCAGGTAGCTGCTGTGGCAAAGGGGGGGGGGGGCTGACAGAGGGTGAGGGAAATATAGCAACAAAAGTTGGGAAGCTGAAAGGGGAGAGGGAAGGGGAAGAGATTAGTCAGTTTTAACAATTTTGTGAAGGCAATGCCTTAAAATCTTGATTTATTTGTGTGTCTAAATTTACAATGTGACTTCTTCAAGTTCATTACACAACAAAGCAGTCAGAGACTTCAACATCCCACGACACCCCTGAATTCAAAATTTTACCCTCACCTACACATTTTTGTGCCTCTGGCTTCCTGAATATGTTGATTTTAGTTTTGTGATTATATCTCATCAGGTTTCAGAGATGTGTACCTAAAAAGGTATAAAATTGAAAATTAGACCTTGACCTAGTTTTTCAAGGTCAAGGTTGCGCTCTAATTTTAATCCCCTTGCCTCCCTGAATATAACGCCTTTTGTTTCGTCTTTCTATCTTACCCGGTTCCTGAGATATGTGCAAAAAAATGTACAAAAGTTGAAATTTGACCTTGACCTAGTTTCTCAAGATCAAGGTCATCATCTCATTTTCATCCCCTTTGCCGCCTGAGTAATGTGCTTTTTGTTTCATCTTTCTATCTGCAACGGTCGTGAAGATATTTGGTGGACGGACGGACGGACGAACACACAAACAATGACAATTACATCACCGCTTCGCGGGATGTAAACAGATCCACCCTTGATTTGAATCCGTTAAAGGAAAGCTATAAATGGGTGCATTTACTTAAAAAGAATAGGGGAAAAAAATTACTGATGAAAGTGTCACAAAGCTGTTTATTGGAAGGTGTGCAAAAAGACGTGTAAAATTAAATTTTACATGAATTTAATTAAATCTTACACTCGAAAAAACTGAAAAACAAACAATTTATAGATTACATTCAAAACATATTTCTATCATAAAACTTTATTCCATCTGTGTGCAAGATTGAATCCAATATAATGGGGGGGGGGGCAGTTAATCATGAAACACTACATTGAGGACAAACATGATGACGGCGAGTGACATCTCAGCCATTTATTGTTCAGATAGGGAAAGCTGGTCAATGCTATTTGAGTCGGAATTAAGTAAGCACAACCTTACCCCCTCTATACACACACACACACACAGCTCTCAAACCTCTTTTGATTTTATGTAAAATTAGCCTCTCCCTTGGCTCTTAACACAAGCTCATCTCCATTAGCCGTAACCCAGTAAAACTGACTCCTGCAAATGAGTTGTGGATATGCATTCCCCCGGCCCTCTCATCCCTCCCATCCATACAAATATGGTGCATCTGCTATCTCATGCCCATATCTGTGAAAGTCAGCTCATCCCATAGGCCTAGTCACCATACCGCCCATACCAATATCATAAATGACTGTGGGGGAAGCCTTCATTAGGGCAACGATGCCCCTCCACCCCCTAATCATAGCATTTTCTTTGTGCGCAGTGGGATGGTGCTTTATGGCCCAAATGGGGTTCTGTTAATGAGGAAGTACACATGTCTCCATTTCCTGTCTAGCCAGGTCGGCAGTTCCTGTATTTGGCCTTATTATAATCACAAGGCTTTTTAATGAGCAATATTCATCTTGGTCATGCATCAAACCCCATGTAAATGTACAATAACAGAATAATGAAAAGACACACAGAATTAATTACACAACAAAACCCGTGTAACACTCCTGTCAAACAGCCATACAGGCATGTAGTTCATTATCACCAACCTTCTGACACGTGGGAAAACAAATCACAAATTGAGTGTCGGGAAAAATATTTAGATGTCTTCATCTCCAACAAACAGAGGTACAACTATTCATCATGCTGAAAACTACATGGGTTTAAACCCACATGATGACAGCTGAATCATTGCAATGTCACGGTAAATTCTGTTACCACGTCCCCACATACACTGTGTTCTTTCACATCCTGCCTTTAGCCGGCTCATTCCTCTCAATCCTCCTCACCACATCTCTGATCTCTTGAAGTCCCGCCGTTCTCTCTCCCTCCAGCATCCCCCTCCTCACTCCCAGGCCTCGTTGACATTAACCTGGAGTACTCGCGTTTTCCCAAGATTCTCCATGTTGCTCTCCGCACGTCAGAGCAGGAGGCTTTATGGCCCACATCCATCAGCATCACATGCCAGGATTTATGGGTGATGGAGTCCAAACCTGATCACTCTGAATCAGTCTTGCTGAAGCCGACCCCTGGGCCACTGTGGGGGTGTAATAGATGAGAGTCCTTGCCTCACCCCCCACGCCCCACCTGCCAACTCTCTCTACTTCTTCCACTTCTCTCCTAGTCCATTCTCTGCATCTTACCTTCCTCTGCCCATCAGTCCAGTCCCCATCCTTTCCCTCGTTGGCTCAACCTGGTCATTAATTTAAACCTAATACAGAGTTCGTTTGGTTAAATTAATGAGGCAGACTCAATCAAGGAAATATCCTAGTGCGCACGCACTAACACACATACTGTAGACACAAGCTCATCACTCGTGCTGTGTGTAGGGTTTTATTTGTGCTAATTTATAATGATGCTGCATTAATAGGCAGAAGTTTCCTTCAGAGAAGGCTCCAGTCAACTCTGTTTGGTGTATGTTACCAGAGTCAGACCTGTAGGAGTGACAACAATCTGTCAAATGTGTGTCCTTTGGCAGCTCTGTGTATTACAGAACTGGGTAATACAGTGCGAGCTCTACTGGAGCTAAATTAATATTTTTTGCGAACGTTTTATATTGGGGCTTTGTATTTTTCCTCCTGCCTCCAAACTCCCATCGGGATGTAAAAATTGTTTCTTCTTTGGCTGAGTCTTAACACTAGTAGATTTCATTAGCTGCAGCTAGATAATTAAGCTAATGTTAACACTATGAGGAGGCTGAAAGTACATCTCCTGCTGAGTTTTTAATGTTGGCTTGTTTTAAACGGAGAATTGGTACAGATATGATACAGGGTGTAAACCTGCGTGCCCCAGACAAAACACTCACTCCATTTTGATATTGAGGTAAAAAACTGTGCTGGTAAAGCTGGTTAATCCCAGTGCTACAGCATAGACAACAGTCAGATTTATCCTTTATACTTCACGTTTTCTTCTCAACATGTTTGGTTATGTTTTGTGGAAATTGAGTAGAAAGCAGATGATACAGTACCCATGAGTTTGGTTTGGTTTTGGTTCCTTGCTTCTTGTTTGAGCTTGAAGGTTTATTTTCCTCTGTGTATTTAGCTCATTTCCTGTTCCATGTCTTTTGGGTGTTCTTACCGATTTCCTGCCTCCTGTGTGATTGTCTGGTCCTTCCTGACTGTTTGCACCTGTGACTTGATGTCCCCTCCTCCCTCCTTATGTGTTTGTGCTTTACTTTGTCCACTCGTTGTGTGTTTGTGTGACCTCCCCGAGCCATCGATTTTCCCTGGCTTTCAAGTGTTCTAGATCATTCACTTTGGATTCAGTCTCAGGACATGAAGGTAAAACTTTTATTTGACATTAAACTAGTGACTACCACTCTATGCTTTGTGTTTGTCTACATTTGTCTCTTTAATTCTGATTAAATGTGACACCAACCTCTGACATGACAGCATTCAAATCCTTGGTTTCAAAAGTAAACCTCAGTTACTATTACAGGCCAAATGCTAATGAGATACACAAACAACTGTTTGTTCATTGCATCTTTGCTCATGCATTTGTGATCCAGGAAAAGCCTTTAAAAAAGGTTGCCTCTGACCTCCTTGTATGCACAGTAACTCTTACTATAAAGCCTCAAACATCATTGGGATAACTGAGATTTCCAAAGCCTGACAGGACTGCCATGCATAGTTATGCTTGCTAAGTTATGATTGGACAATTGCTGTTCAGGGAAGCATTTTAATTGCTTAATAGTGCTTAAAAGTTAACTGTCCCCTCAGAAAATTTAAACCAATCCATTATGAAAGTCCTGGTGGAACAAAAAGCTCACAGAAGTTTGAAACATCATACCACTCAGCCCTCAACAGGATTACTCAACTGAGTCCCTGTGGTCGAACCTGCAGATTAGGATTGCTGCGCAAATGAGGTCAAAGGTCAAACTGTGAGCAATGGTTTCCAGGAGGTGTAAGTTACAGTTTGTATGTTTGTCCAACCTATTCACCTCTTAACCTGCCTCTTTATAGAACCGCTTATGGAAAACATTGCGCTGTAAACACACCCACACACACATACGTTTCTAAACTGGAACACATGAAATAATATTGCCCCGCGGCCGCCCAAACAGATCTGTACCCTAATAAAGGCTTTACACCATGAAGCAAACACAGTGAGGCAGCTCTGACACATCTGAGCCTCCCTCAAAACACAACACATCCACACACAGGGGCTGCGCCTGGGCTAAGGTCACGAGGTCTCTGCGGTACAGACGAGCAGAGCCGCTTGAACCTTTAATATGCTCCTCTCTCCCTTGGTGCCACTTGTTTGGGTTTTAGTGCAGGGCGAAATTACACCTGCTCTCTAGCCTGAAACAGACTGAGGCACAGAGGCCACTGACGAACAGGATCACACACTCACGAACACAGTGACAAATAAACACACAGACAACCCAAACAGGAACATTAGGCACAGGGAAAACGTGTGGGTGTGTGATGCTGCATTTATACCCCAGCATCATGTTGATCAACACATTTTATAGGAGTGCTTCACACACCATTAAAACACTGATACCGTTTAAAAAGTATGAGCAGCACACATGGCAATAACAGATTAACAGCCCTGTTCTCTGTCCACCATTCCCACAGGCGAGGGTGAAAAGAATCAAGGCTCTGGCCTGGTGTCGACATCCGAATGCAGTTTGCCAGGTGGGAAAATTAAGTAAAACCATAATTATTAACCTCTAATTTACAGCATCTATCTTATTAGAAGACATTATGCTATTAATATCCCAGGTTAGAAAACGTTGCTTCAAAATTGACATGTTCGTCTAAACAAAACTGACCTGCTCTGCAAGTCAAATGTGAGCTGGGAAGTGAACAGTGTTACAGGACAGCAGGAGAGAATGAAACTAATAAAAACACAGTGGATCAAAATATCATAGTTAAGTATTAGTCACGTGAGGGCAACTACGCTACAACTCTGCTGCTCACTAAATGAATCCCTCTCGTCCCCTGCTTGATTTATGGACCTGTAAAAACACATGTTGTTTTTAATCTACTGCTGCCTGAATCTGACCCTCTAATGAAAGGTGTGTGTGTGTGTGTGTGTGTGTGTGTGTGTGTGTGTGTGTGTGTGTGTGTGTGTGTGTGTGTGTGTGTGTGTGTGTGTGTGTGTGTGTGTGTGTAATGATGTATGAGTTGAGGTCTGATTCTTTGAGCATGAATTTTTCTCTGATAAATATGCATACAGTTACACAGACTGATTAAGCTATAAACTAGTGTTAACTCTGTGTCAAAGTGTGCGCGCACACACACCCACACACACACACATATATGTAAATTACATGAGCACACACAGACACACAAAAACTTCCTCGAAAATAATAGTGATAGCTGTGCATGAGGCAGGAATATTTGCATGCCTTGAGCAGTTCAGTGATATCAATTCCAGAGAATTTCCTGTAAACACCAGACAAGCCTCAGCGTCATTAACTTAACAGAAAATCCACTGAATCACAGGGGGAAGAAATATTTGCAGTTTTGCACCAAAATATTATTAGAGGAAAAGTATTTATTTACTTGTAAACATATTTAAACATAACAAAATTGTGCACCATGTTATTTCCGTATGATTTCCAAAAAATGTTTTTTTATGTTTTCTCTGCAAAATTCTGTATAATTGTTTGATCAAAAAAGCAGATGTAAAGAAACCTCCGAGCAAGTTAAATGAAAATATAAGAACTCACTAGGGTGTGAAGGTCAGCCTGTGTGCCGGAACAGTTCCTCTTTTACTTTTACCAGCTGAACTTAGCAGCTATTTTGCCTTAGAAAAGCTATTATTGAGGGTTAAGGGTTATGACTGTTGGAATATCATAGCGTAACATAGAGTAGGACTGCAGAGACCTCAAGGAACAGCGGATATTCAAAATATTTAGAGACCTGCTGTAATGTAATGGTTCCATAATGAATTAAGATAACTTATTTTTTCTTAACTGTAAAATTTAAATCAAGATGGATAAATGGTAAGACTGCATTCACCCCTGTCATTTCACAATGAAGGAAATTTTTCAAAATAGAAGATTTTTTAAAAAAAAATTTTTAAACTTTAAATTGAAATAAAGAATTTGGATTATGTGTTTTTTATTAATGTTAATATAACGATTATTAAAGTAAGGAAGAAATAAATATTTACTGGTGAATCCAAACTTAAACAGTACAAATCATGTAAGTAAATGTAAAAGGGTAGTTACAAGGCAAGAATCAAAACTGATTTTTACTTTTTTATAAAGGTGACACATGAGTGAAAATTTTATTCTGCTTGTATTGAGATTCTAAAGTGCAAAATTGAAAATGAATGCATAAATAAAAAATAAAACTGTCCTCCTGACACAGCCCTTAACTATCCTGAGCTCTGCAGCTGTTCTTCTAGATCCGTCTGATATTGAAAAATGAGACTTTGAGCGTCAGAACAAGCGGACATGGCAACTATTGTGACTTGTTGTGATGCACTTGTTTGTTCATCAATAGTGTTTCACAAGTAACACAACCCGATAACAGTGTGCATGTGTAAATGCAGTCATGTTTGGACATGCAGGGCCCCAAATGCTCGCATGCATACATAAAGTCCCATTCCATGTCTGACTATACTGTTAATGGATTATGAAAGGTGATGGGAGAATCAGACAATTTAAATCTGACAGAAATCAAACATAGAATTACATCTAATTAGCCTATTACATCTCCAATTAAGATGATTATGTGATCTGAGAACCAGCTCTGACTTCAAGCTGTGCTAGGGGGGCTAAAATAGCTTGAAGAACTATTAGATAAATGTTAAAACCATATGGCAGATGGTTTCTTGCAGTCAAAATGACTGTTCTTGCTTGTTTGGCAGACGTCATCTAAGCCCAAGTCTATTTGGCTGCAGTGTATGACAACTGGCTCATCTCCTGATTTAAAACATTACAATGTGTGCTGGACTTGTCTCTCTGTGGTCAGCACTTCTCAGACTTCAATGAAAACATTCTCTCCTCGCAGAGAGAGAAAGGGGGGAGAGAAAGAGTGAAAGAGATCCAAGAAACCTCTCACCTCTCTCATCATAAAAGCCCCTCATCCCAGGGCGATGAGCCCTTCTTCAGAGGGGAGAGTGAAAGAGTGAAGGATGAGAGTCTGTCAGGTTCAAACAACAAAGGGGTGCTTCCTAATACATCCTTCCTCAACCTGTCCCCTTCAGTGGCAGTGGCATCATTTAAATCATTTAAATCCTCCCCTACATGACCTATGGCAAGTGACCCGTCATTCTAACACTCACACCTCCATGTGAGACGACTGCAAAACTGCTTATCGGGCAGAAAATACCACCCGGCTAACTATATGATTTATTCAAAATTATTCCTCCACTGTGCTCCCTCACACAGAGTGTTAGCCCATAGTTCACAGTGGTCCAAGCAATTAGAAGCAGGCCACACCTCTTCAGGAGACGGAGTACCTGGCTACAGCAGACAGACGTAAGGAGGAGGAGAGAGGAGAGGAGCGCAGCGTTTCACTACAGGCCGGAATAACTAAGCAGAAAAGTGAGGGAGAGTGAGAGAGTGAGGAATGCAAGCCAGGCACTTTAGGATTCATTTAGGTTCCCCCATCTCCCTAGTCACTTTATTAGCAGTCTGGGAAGACTGATGCATGTCCCAAAGCTATGCAAAATGTATAATCAAGCATTTAAATACACACCTTATGAATGGGCATTGTCGGTGTCCGTGCACCAATGTGCACGCATACTGTACTTTTGGAGTGTATTGCATAGATGCCAAATCGTACACACACACACACACACACACACACACACACACACACACACACACACACACACAAAAAGCGCAGACACACACAAACACAAAATGCTTACTACCGTAAAACCTCAAGGTATTATTCTTACATGCTCTTACATGTTTATTCTAAAGGTCTACACACAAAGCCTCCTTTAGTATTCCCAAAAGCTGCATTGTAACAGTCTGCTGTGCAAAGTAAGGAAATCCTCAGTGGTATATTAAAGTAAATCCTGTTGTATTTGCCGCGCTATATGGGGTCGCTTGTTGGAGGAAACAGAATTGGATAAATTTGAGGAGAAAGGGGTTTCCTCATCACATTTACATATCGTGATTCCATGCTGGTTCCATCCATTCTCACTGCTCTCTACAAAGCAAAGGCGATGTAGACCCTAAAAAAGAGACAGGCAAAAGGGGTAGGTAGGAAACAAACAAGTAAATAGAGATGAAAAGTCTGTTTAGAGTGGCAAACACACTCTTTTTAAATGCAATCACACAATGACTCATTGAGGAAATGGGTGGGGGGGGGGTCGCCACAAACTCAATGATTCAACGGAAGAACCTGAGATTGTAGGAAAGGAGTGGGTGAGCAGGGAGGGCGGGGGAAGGCAGGTATTATGTTGGTAGAGTCTGGGGACAATCTGAAAAAGGACTCCAGGGCTGCTTAAGCATGAGCTTTAACATCACTAACAACAATATCCAGCGGATCTATCTGAGCTTTAACAGCGGCACGTCAGCAGAAACGCATGCAAAAAAATTACTTTTGCTTATGTCTTTTAATGAAAGAAAGTGCACCATATGAGGCATCCAAGAGTGCCATAAAAGACCTGCAAGTTTTAATTTAAGCAATTTAGAGACACTGGTGCTTTGCTTTCAATCGTTCCTTGAAAGAAAATAACCTGGTGGAGTTACAAAGTTGAAATTGAAAGTTTTATATCTTGTGAGATATAAACATGTATACACTGATGAATTATGATAGGCTGGGTAACAGAGCACTACACACCTTCTCACTGACCTCAGAAATGTGTGTGTACACGCATGTGAACAGGGGCAAAAGACTTTTTAGATCCTTTTGGAAGATGATAAAATAAAAGGAAGCAGCCTGGGAGCAAAGGGATGAGATAGGAACAGCAGCATCCTGAGGCCCTGGAGGGGCTGCAACTGACCAGGTCAGCATTTCATACGTGTCACTTCCTGTTGGCTGCAGCAGGAGGAGCGTGGCGTGGCATGGTGGCCGGCGGGGCACAGGGCCTGTCAGACTGACATGGGAGGTTATGCACTGGGTAAATGCATGGACACACACACACAACCATACACACACACAAACACACACACACACACACACACACACACACACACACACACACACACACACACACACACACACACACAATGTTTTTCAGATGTAAACAAGTGTGATTTGGATCAAATGCAGAGTTTGTGGCACAGAAAGAAGGCTGAATACCTGAATTTAGCCCAACACACAGTCAGGCATGAAAATACTCATCCGCCATTATCAAATGATGTTTTCACTATAAAAGGCAGGATATGAACTCGAAAAAGTCCTTGTGTCTAAGGTTAGACTAAGTATTTGAAGGTATGAAGATGGAAGTTTCTTTCCATCTTTCAAGATTTTCCACCTGCATTGCAAAAATCCAAACACTTGGAGTCATCAATGCTGTGTTTCCACTAGGCAGATATTACCGTTTACATTTCTGTAGATTTGAATCTGATTTTAAAATTCTGAGGCCAAGGGTGAGACTGTGTTCTTTGTCTGATGTTCATATCTGGTAGCAAAGCTGTCTTTCAGGCGAGTATGTCTGTCTGTGTGAGTGACCATTGCTCATTGGTTCTCCGTCTGTCTCTGCCCCGTGTTAATGTTACTGTTTGACAATGCAGGCAGCAGGGTTTTTTCTCCCAGCAGCCTCAGTGGACACTGAGCTTTAGCCTAATTGGTTCCAGAGCAGACCCTGACAGAACGCTCCTCAGCGGTGCACAGCCATATTAATACTTCCCCGCCACACACACACACATTGACACACACACACACACACACACAACAAAAACAAGCACAGCAATCAGTGACTGGCTCGCTAATTAACAGCTTTACAAAACATCTCATTAGCATGTGTTGTAGAAAGGGGCAGTGGGGGAAATAAGCATTTTGGATTAAAAAAGGAAGGAAATTACAAAATACGACCGTGTGTGGGTGGTGGTGTGTGTGTGTGTGTGTGTGTGTGTGCATGTGTGTATGTGTGTATAGCACTCGGGGGCCAAGGTCTTGGCTGGCCCACCAAACAGAGGGCTGTATCTCTGGAGAGTCCATTACAGCTCTCTAAGGGAGACAATGGAGTCAAAGATAAGCAGAATTTTAAGAGCAATCTAGAAAAATAAACCTCTGACACACAGGCAACACTCTGTTTGCTAACCAGCAATTTAACCTGCCTGTGCTGTGAGAAGAATAGGAGATGGATAGGGAGGAGGTTGTAGGAAAGCAGCTAAGTTAAGTCATACTTAAGACAAGAGCTGCAGAGCTGAAAACTTGCGCAGAAACCGCCTTGAGGACTTTATATGACAAGAGAAAAAATATGCAAAATATGTGTGCATGAATGAAGATTTTGGTGCTTTGGTGCATATATGTTGCCATAATTCATTCTCAGCATTTTCTCCGTGTTCCCTTCTCTCTTTGCACCCATCTTCAGCTTAATTCTCTCCTGGTTTTACTGTGGTTTCATCTCCACCCATAAAAACAGCCCCCTTTGAACCCTATAAAGGCAACAAGCATCAGGCTTATTGTAAAACACAATCATAAGGTAAATGTTTATCCCCTTTCCGCCTCTCTAAACTCCCCTAATGAGCCTACTGGAGGGCTTTCACCTCAACGCTCGCATAGAGGCAGAGAAAATATAACATCCTGCTCAGATTAGGCCTGTGGTGGGGATGCAGCTAAAGTCTCATCATGAAAACAGTGTGTAGCATAAACACAGCAAGACACTAATTTCACGATAAAAAGTCAGCAAAAACACAAATGGGTAATTTAATCTCTGAAGTGCCAAAGAAGCTTTGTAATATCTAACATGAATGTAATACTTTGAAATTAGTTTCAGTACAAGGACAGATCTTTTGTGTGTGTGTGTGTGTGTGTGTGTGTGTGTGTGTGTGTGTGTGTGTGTATAATTGTGCTGTTCTTTCTTGGCGCTGCATGACATGACTGGCTAGGAAGGATGAGCCCTCTGACCCCGTGCTTCCTAGCAGTCAGTGGCTGTTCTGACCTACCCATTATTCGTCTGTGACCCCACCATTATACCCACTGTCAGTACATGGCGCTACGTGGCGCGGCGCCGCCCAGTGCTGCGGCTCAGCCATTGCTCTGAGCGGCGACGCGAGCCCACACAGCCAGACAGGTACAGAGAGAGCTGCAAAAAGACAGCAGCACTGAGCAGGTAGTTAGAGGTCAGGGGTCCTGAGCAATCGGGACGGCAGTTCCACTCCTGGCAGGCGGAGCGGAACTCTGAGAGGGACCTGGAAGCAGATACGACGACCTTTTGTACAGAGGACCCCAAAATATACCCTCTTATCAAAATAACCTTAACTCAGAGCATGGGAAGGCAAGCAGAGTCCATCCATCATCTGTAAGATTAATCCTGCTCTCCATTCTTCTCCTGAATCTATTAATAATGTCTCCAGAGGGGAGAATTTGCTGCAAAGATTTATTCTGATATTGTGACTTTTATTCATTAGCCTTTAACGGTGGGATTCCTTGAAAAGGAACCAGGAGACCAGCTTAGGGAATTCTAATTCACCGTCAGTGCTCTGTTTGAACTGCACACAACTAAATCACTGAATGTGCTGACAATATGCACATGCTGCATGTCAATGTGTCATAAATAGAGTTCTTTTTTGTTTTGCTTTTTTACATGGCAGAGGCCACTAATTATCTGACTGTTTGAAGCTAATCTAAGTCGGCTCCATTTGTTCACTGCAAACATTTAACAGCGTCTTGGACGATTGTGTGGCAGGTGTGAAGCTTGAAAATCAATTTGACTTTAAAATCTGGTACTTGGATCAGAGCTCTTCCTTCCTTGTTTAGACAAAGCAGCTACATTAACAGATCTGTTCAGTGGATTTCACACCACGGAGCAGCATTGACAGCCCCAGGGGCATACTTCAATTAGAGACTTGGGTAAGTTTAAACACTGCAGATCTATTCTCGCTCAAAGGCGTTTGTCTCCCTCTCTCGCTACCCCCCGCTCCCAGCCCCTCTCTCTTTTTCCCTCTCTCCATATCTGAGCTGAGCACTCACTCTCCATCTTCTTCAAGTCCTGCTCTCTGTAATCAACCCAGTGCTAATGGCTTATTCTTTCTGCTTCAGCACCCACATTTCACTTGTTTATTTTCCCACAATCGTAAATCTGGGGACGCGTCACAAGCGCGGCGATATTAGAGCAATAATCTCAGGTAATTATCAGATACCCTCTCTCACTTTCTCTCTCTCTCCCTTTCTCTCACGTCCTTAAACTCTCCAGCTCTCTCCTTACACTCAGACACACCAATACAGATGGTTTTCCTCTCCTGGGAAGCATGTAGGAGGTGTAATATGTGGATGGTAATAAAATCCATTTCATGTCAATAACACATAAACTAATGGAACATCAATTGTGATACACATCCACAAGGGTTGATGGGGTTTCTTTTTTTTTTTTACAAATGAAATATTTGTCTTGGACAGATTTGATTCAAGATAAAGCAAATTAAAATGTCGACAAAAAAAAAAACCTCAGGAAGAGGAAGGATTCATTCTCCATGACAGACATCAACTATGTGTCATTAAGTGAAGAGAAATCAAACACTAAATATCAGGACTGGGCAGGACAGATGAGTCTTATTAAGGTCGCACCAATTAAGTAGCAGTTCGGGTCTTCTCTAATAAATTTTGGGACAACCAGGATTACCTGTGAAAGAATTCTGTAAGGTCTGACTGCCACTTACCCACTCCTTCTGTAAGATGTTAACCGCCCTGTTGGCTCGGGTCAGGTTTCGACACGCCAGGATCACATGAGCGCCATGCAGAGCAAAAGACCTGGCTGTCTCAAAGCCTGAAACGAGGAAGACAGACAGACAGACAGACAGACAGACAGACAGATGGAGAGACAAAGATGAGGAAAAAAAGAATGAAAGCGAGCAATGCTTCAAAGATTTTTTTTTTTCCTGAAGATAACTTTGATTCTCAGGGGTTGAATCTAACAGGGGGGCAGCGGTGGTGGTGGTGGTGCTGATGGTGGGGTGCAAGTTAAAATCCCTATCAATTTTCCATATGTAATTTCTTTCATTGAGTAATCCAGTGGTCTAGTGGAGTTAATCACTTCTCTCTGAAGTGATGAAACTGATTGAAGTATTGTGGTTCTAGACTCTCCTCTCTCTTCTTAGATAAAGTTTAGAACCTGACCGCTGGCTCTCGACAAGGTGCCACTGCTCCTACTGGGTTAGAGGAAGGGTCGGCATTAATAATATTGGTAATTATACAGTGATGACAGTGATTATAAAAACACAGCTCATAATAGAGGAGCTCAAATGAACAATCGAACAGAATGACATTCAAGCCACATCTCAGTTTGATATTTCAGCACATTAAAGGGCCATTGATAAGGACATTCCAGCCATGAAACGACATTCCCAGATACACACAGAATTTATCAGTCCAATGCTCCTTCATGGCTCCATCCAAATTAAATAGTCACGACAAAAATTAGAGATAGGAGAAGAGAAGTTCATTTCTAAATTACAAATCTAAATGGGTCATTTCAACCCATAGGTTGGATTAATTTATGCAATTCACTTTTTTTTTCCTTCACGGTATTTTTATTTCCTCTGACATTTACTATCCTTCAAAGTGTAAAGGAAAAGTTCAACGGTGCAGAGCTACATGTCATATTTCAGCCCCAGTGCTGGTTCACACAAACCAATCAGATCCACACGTGTCCTGAGTGACAAACCCACAACTGATTGTGGCAAAGAGGCCCTGAGAGGCAAAGGGTGGATTAATATTAACTGTAATTAGATTATATATCTTCATCTGATTTTCATTAAGAGCAAAACTGGGAGGGCTAATTGTGAGGAGAGTGTTAAGGACTAACATCTATTAAAAGTCAAAATTGGAGTCGGAATGGAAGCCCTCTCTGACGAGTGAAGCATGGAATTAAATTATATGACACCTTATTAGGTGTAATGGAGGGGACCACGCTCGTGAGCAAAGAATCGTGTCACAACTGCAGAAAGTGGAAACGAAAAACAACGCAACTGAAAAAACTAAGTAGCATGACTCCCGCAATAAATACTCACTTTGATTTTGGAGGTGGAGAAGCTGACTGGATCGTACGATGTCATAAAAGAAAACGTTTAAATTAATGACTAGTAGAAAGAGTACCGAAGTGTTTCTTCAATACATGATTATTTAAAACTTGTAAAACAGAAACAATCCATATGTGGCCTGATATACATGTGGAAACATTAAAGGAAGCTTCCAAACAGCCCATAATGTAAAAGGTTGGGGTTTTTTTTAAGCCTCTATAAATTGTACAAGACCACTGGTAAACAACAACACCTCACACTCACTTGTTGTGTGTACAAAGCATGAAAGTGAAATTAATCGACACCAGTGTTTTCCATAATGGAGAACAAATTAGAATATGGCAGCAACAACAGCAGCGGCGCTGAAGCCATGTATTTCCAATGACAAATAACAAGGGCTTGACATTAATTGTGAAATAACGAGTGTGCCGTTGCTGTAACAGAGACTCCCCGCCCTCTCACCCATGTTGCCGGTATGGAGGCTTGCACTGAAATGAGTTCCTGGTCAGGTGTACAACAAGGAGAGCCTGTTCCAGTGGTGTAGGCAGACGCTGGAACATGACAAGAGGTCAGACCGGGCTTTCTTTTGCTCTACTGGATCGACAAACGCCATAAGCTGTTTTACAACACACACACAAAGCCTGACTATCATGCTGGGCTGTAATGATCTTTTGTCTAATCTGCTAACATGATAAAAACAGACAAATAGAAAGAGCTGTCTGTACAAGGTCAGTATATTTATAAAAGGCTGGGAAATGGAGATAACATAATGCACATTGCTGCAGAAGATAATCTGATCGAGTGCTTGTTCAATTTTAACATTTACAGTCTAACAAACGTGCAGTAAACAGCTCAGATATTGTTGGGAGTTTGTTTTACTGTCATGTATAAAATGCATAAGAAATTGTGTGAAATCTCCATTAATCAGTGAATGCTCTTCATGGTACATTAGGATCCTGGCCCTCGTGATATCCACCAATAATGAGTGTGATTTAGTGATTTCACGCTTTGTTTGTCCTTCCTGTGCCCCCGCCCCTCTCTGGATCCCCCTCATACACAGGTGTATTGGCTCAATGTAATGAGATCATTACCAGCCTCGTCCGTAAACGTGTTTATTTGGCAATCGGAGCCATCTACTCCTTCGCTGGATCTGCATCCAAAGAGGCATTTAAGTAAAATAAGCGCCGTGGTACAACTGGGCAAACACAAGTCAATTCAGATCATTACAAGACCAGTGGGTAAATATATGTGGAGTTCTCACAATCCATTTCCAGCTGAGCTGCATTTGTGGTTGAAAGAAGACAAAGATGCAGATAGTGATGGAAGGAGTTCATGCAGAATCCAGAACAAACGGATTCTGCATGAATCCGTTTAATTTTATTTTACCGACAGTCATAAAATTAAAATGAAAGGGTACTCGTGGAGCTGAAAGGGTAAACCGTGTAGCTGTGATGACACAAAGAAACAAGGGAGGAGCTGTAAAGTGTGGAAAATCATGACAATTTATTATGATTGCTGCACAAAAAAAAAGATTGACTACTCATCACATCTCATGCAGAGGTTGATGCTGACATATCCCTAGATAAATGAATGAAAAACAGAAAACTTATGTAATGAATTCGTAACGGCGTCAAGTACTTTTTTTTTTAAATCCAGACTTTGTCATGTTGTTCATAATATTGAGTGCTGGCGTTTTTGCATATGTGAAACTAACTGTCCCTCTTCTTTTTGATTTTGAATTATCAGACATTTCTTCTGGAAATCCTACTGTACATGACAGTCATGAAGCTCAACACCCATCAAAGACCATACAAAATAATCATTTTTCCACTGCAAGTTAAGTATAGAGTAAGTGTTGTACAGAATGACAGTGGGACTGAGTGTCCTGAATGTGCACCTGTTCCTGCTGTTGTGCATTTCTTTCCCCAAGAAGTGAACAATGACACTACCTGCACCCACTCTTTCTGACTTTTAAGATCCTCTGTAATTCCCCTCCATTAGTCCAAGAGGAGGAAGATGTCACCCAAAAAGTGGAATGTATGGTCAGTAATTACTGCCCAAGGTTGAGTTGTTCCAGCCAAGAGCGATGGAGTGGTTCTATTACCTCTCCCTGTCCCCCTCTGCCTCCTTCCTATGGCCCACCACCGCCTCTGTCTCGCCATCCATGCAGCCCTATCCACCCACCCTCTCCCGCCCTGCTTCCTCCAAACCTCTGTGTCAACCTCCAACTCCCTACACAATCTCTCATCATGGCCTCATGTCACACCGGTCACCCCTGTTCCGGTCTTACCAGACTACCTCACACACACACACAGCGTGTAAACTAAACACACACATAAAGATAGACCCCAGACTCCTGGTCATGCACACATCTAGTGTCTCCTCAGCATTGGGACTATTTCCATCACAACCACCCTCCGTCGTGTAACTTTCATCCCCACATCATGTCTAGACTGTAAACTCAATAAGTCTATAAACTACTTGACTACACACAATAACCAAGTACCCTTTCACTTTATTTTAACTACAGTCGTTAAGCACATATATGTATTCCATCCTCTCTCCCTAACCACTTTAGTTCTATAATATTATAGCTGTAATCATTATTGAACCCTTCTGGCCTCCAGCATAATACTCTCTGCATCTTACACCAGTTTGAGCCCACGTAGCAAAATTCATCCAAGGTTAATAAAGTTAAGTAATTTGGCTAACCAACTATAACTACTTGTCATTACTTAGCTGATAAACACATTCATTAGAAAAGACGTGAAATGCCCGTCGAAGACAAGCACAGCTCTCCTTTCATTTCCTCGGTATCTCGGTTCACGAGACGACACCGTCCCCCTCCAGGGGACACGAGAATCTAAACGCAGCTGCACTCCGGGTGTGATCTAACCCACGGCGGCCACTCCAAGACACTCTGAGGCACACACTGGGACACAGGCACCGCGTGCCACCCTCACCAGCATCATCTTTTTATCCATCTAATTCCACCCCACTATGAATAATGCATTCCCCCTTTACCGAGGTTCGGGTTTAACGCATCACTGTGCGGCTCTTTAAGGGGGTCCTTATTCATAAACAGTAGTGCAGTAAATACCTGAGCTTTGCAGTCAATTTAATGGCAGTTATGCTTAACAAATCTGCCTCAATCTAATGATCAACCACAAAGCTGGGCTGCGGGTTTAATCTGCAAGCAGAAGCTCCCACAGCTCTGCGACTCACTGAATATGCTTGGGGATCTCTCCATCCAGAGAGAGGAGAGCAGCGGCCTGACACTTAATCCTCCCAACACAACACTGGGATCAACAGAAACATAGAACAATGTTAGTCTTTCATGAATAAGAATAACATTCAAAGTCCTAAAACTCTGCAGAGACGATGCATAGAGAAAATGAAACATTATGAGGTTCTCCTTTTCCAAATCCTACCTATTCCCTGTCAGGTCTTTTCTGCTTCTTATACCAGCATTGACCCTGCACCTAAACAACAATAACGTGTGGAGTTTAGTCAATTCATTCAGATTGATAAGCATTCAGCTACAGCTACTGCAGAATCATGAAAACAATTCCCACGAAGTTTAAACTTGTTGGCATAAAATTTAAAAAATAAAACAAACACTGAAGTGTAAAACATTGTTATAAATCATGAATTTAAGAAAATTAATTCTACAATTCTGGCTGTTTCTGTCTGGAAATAGAAAAAATAATTTTCATTCAAGTAAAATTTCCCAAAATGTAGTTTTCTGCTGTATTGCGATTAAAATAGCCTCCCTGAATGATAGACATGAGTGAGTCAGAAGGTCAACATGTTATTTCTGACCACTACCAAACATACATTATGCTGACAATTTGGCATCTGCTATAAAAAGAGTGTGTGTGGGAGACCAATGCTGCTCCCCAGGTAGAGGGACACATGGATGTAAAGACACTAACGTCCCAAAAGAGATGTGACAGTGTACAGATGACTGAATGTACCAGGAGAGCATAATACGGAAATAGTCTTCCCTCAATAGAATAAAAGTATTTTAAGAAAGTGCCAACACTTTCAAAAAATAGGACGACTGTAATGATTTAAATTTGATGTAACTTTTTAGGAAGAAAGGAAAATGGAAAGAAGGAATAATAGAAATAAAATAAGTAAGAAAGAGAAAGAAAAAGAAAGAAAGCTGAGTTATTTGATAGGAGGGGAATTACAGCCAGAACAGGAGTGTGTAATGGGGATGGATAGGAGGCTCAGGCCTTGGTCAAAGCTGCCTAGGAATCAATGCAGAGACATAGGTGTACAGGCACTGGTCTATAAGGGGAAAAAACCTTTAAAGAGAGGAGAGGAGCAAGGGAGAGAAGTAGAAATAGGGGGAAAACAAACTGCAATCATTCATTTCCATTATCACAATTAAAAACACCATTTGGATTTGTACTGGTTTTTAATTTGCAAAAGGAAGCAGACAGAGGAAGACTAATGCTGTGAACTGAGTGCAGTGATCACGTCGGCAAGACAAAGCGCATTAATGTCTCGCCTCTGAGCATTATTTCAATGGAGCTTCAAGGCTGGTCACAAAAAGCGACACTGTGACATTTCACGCATAAATAAACTCATATAGGTGCTTTTCATGTTCATGTGTGTTACGAGCTAAATCAAAGCGTCAAAATGTAAATTTGCTAATTAAATAATATCCCACCATTACTAATAAAAACGTCACAATTCCTGTGGAGGCAATAAGCATTGAGGAAAATGGAAATAGCCTTGACACTTGGATTAAAACACTATTGATGCCATTAAAATGCTAAGTGGGTCCAACCAATTGGCATAACCACATTTCACTGGTGGAATGTCAAAGCAGCACTTGAGTCATCGTAGTTACTATTAGAATACAGTTCATTATGGGCCCTGGATATTTAATATGTGGTAAAGTGAAACAAAGAGTGTGTTAATGTGAGTTTATTAAGCATTCACACGCTATAAAAATGCCAATGTGTTGCAGCTATTAGATGCATTCTTTTCAGAAAAGCTGCTCTTTTCAAATGAACAAATTTACATCCAGTAAATTCATCACAGCAAATCTTGTGGATGTGGATTATCTTTTTCATTATATAGATTAACTAAGTGAAAAACCGGCTTATGTGAAGCACTTATATGAAATTATTTTAAAACCTCCACAGCAGCATCATGGACCTCCTGTGCCCTCTTGTGGTAAAAAAAAAAACTTTCTCTCGTTCTCCCAAATTATTGTTCACTGCCTCTAATCAAAAGGTCAAAATATTTTATTTTATTCTGCTTCAGAATAATTCCAGTGGCCTTTCAGAGCATCTCCAGGAGAGTCCTGAGACATAAATAATGTGCTTTCATCTTTTCTTTCTCATGTGCTGTTTAAGACAAAGGTTTTCTGATGATGAAGTAACTCCTTGGTGAAATGTTTCTTAGGTTTCATATTTGGAGTCATCATTCTGTTGTAAAATGCTGATTATTTTAATTGTAATTACGGGTTTAACTCTTGCAAACTTTCATGCATTCCACTCTCCACAAGGTCTTCTTGTGTAACAGCAGATTTGACTTACTGTACCTGTAAGGTTTTCTTTCCATCTTCAGCAAAATACATTTTTGACCTGGATAATGTTACTGTTGCTTTATTACTACAGTAATCAAAACTCATACTTATTACTTTATTGTTTACATTTATACATCATGTTTGTGTGTTCATTATGTATCCATTATTTAATTATCCAAATAATACGTGAATGTTTATCTTTAATTTTGACACATAATTGTGGTGTCAAATCTGTCTTACCACGACTTGCAAAATATCATCTTTGTTCAGGTGAACTGAGAAAAAACCTGAAACAGTGACGTTACTTTTTATTGTGCACTATGTGGTAACAAGACTGAGCTGCTTATAATTCAGCTGTCTGAAATCAGACAAGAACACTAACACTTTGATTTTTATTATTTCTACGTGATGCAACCCTGAATATATTTATAGATAGATGGAAAAACATCAAGGTCACGAAGGCATTTAACTTTACAAGCTTCTTTGTTCAGTGAGGGTCCCCAGACTGCTGTAAATCCACGTACTTCAGTGCTCCCTTGCAGCACATAATAATATACACACCACAATTACACTGCTGTGACTCAACTTGGAACAAATGACTTGAATATAAAGACAATTAGCAATGTTATGTTTATTTGATTTCTCTCATGCTGTCATTATATATCGTGAACAAAGCAGCAGGTCTGAACAAATGGCCACTGCTTGTGCTAATTTAAACTAAAGCGAAGAGGAAATACATTTGTTTCTAGACCATTATATAGTGAGCCGTGCATTTTCTGGGTACAAATGGACATCATTAATTACAGTTAACAATGACATCCAATTCAGCGCAGCTAATGAACTTCAATACAATCATGTTCGGTATTAGGGAGTGATTTGTTGGGTCTAAGTGTATAATTTTGGAGGCTAATGTTGATGAATGCCTGGTTGAGGAGACATGTGGACTGCATTGACGAGTTTGTGAGCCTTCAGCAGTGTAACACATCACCACCTAGTGGTACTCTCATGGAAGCACACCTCCCTGCATGTAGATGATGATTCCTCATGTTAAACTGTACAACAATTCAGGAAGTTGCACTCACCTATGCCAGCATTGCCTCCAGTAATGAGAACAACTTTATCAGAAAGGTCACGACCCTGCAGGATCTCCAGAGCAGCTGTATTTCCATCATAGCGCTTTGGCTTCACCACCACATCCTCGACCGTGAATGCCTGCCGTGGGTCGAAATATGTGGTCCGCTTGTTTATGTGGCTGAGAACAATAGAAGAAATGGAATATTATAAAGTAGCTGGAATCCTATATTTGTGCGATTCAGCATCTCATGTGAGGTTTATTTTTCATTTTCTTACTCAACATAAATGATGCATCCTTTTTCATCCGTTTCCTGCTCCCAACCATAAGGTAAATCTGGAGGAGAAGAAGAACAATTCATAGGAACAAAATTAACATCTTTTCTATTGGTGAAAATAACAGAATTTATTGACAAAATATAAAGCACCTAAGTTACTGAAGATGGGAAATAATTATTCAATGAAGCAACTGTAAAATCTGTAATAAGTTATGCAGTTTTACGCCGTTTTTGTGGTGGGGGAGGGAATTGATATTAGCCCAACTTATTTGAGTACAATCCGAAATTTCCATCAATACCAATACTGTGTTTCTACTCCGAATAGAACCAGAGATACACTCTAATGTATATTGGATGTGGTAAAAACACACAGCACCACACTGGCAGATAAAACAAGCTCACCCACATCAGCTAATAGAAACACTGGTTCATGCTTAGCTTGTGACCGCTGGTGTGAGCCAAACAGCTTGTAAGGGAGCGGTCGCTCTGATTGGTGACAGAAATGTGTTCAGAGCATAAAGGCTCAAGGGGCTGTTCAAGTTAGAAAGTGGTGATTTAGTGATGATATGTTTATGTTTTATGTGTGGTGTGTGGGTTTCTAGGTAAGTGTGGCTAGAAACAGTGTTTTCCACTGTTTTATTAAACAAGTTTTATTTGTAATTTTTTGCCACCATGACTGAGAATCTTGGTATTCAGTAGGCCAGCATCGGCCAGTCCTGAGCACTGTGTTAAATACAGGTGTTGTCAAAAACTAAGAACTCTGAAAGGTCCTCACCATATTCTGCATTGAATTTATTTATTTTTAACATATTGAAATTGACTTATTGATCTGGTATTGCCTGCGGTTGATGAGGATACACAAGCCTGATTACATATATGAAAATATGGTAATGGTGTTTTACTGTGCTATCTTTGACGACTCAAACTAAAGCAGAAACTAAACAAACTCATATAAGTCCAAAAAAAGACTAACATTTACATACACTTGTAAAGAATGTGGCTATCTTGAGTTTCCAGTTATTTCTACAGTTTTGATATTTCCCTGGAAGAGTGATTGGAACAGATACTACTTTACCACAAAAAACATCCATAGTTTGGTTCTTTTTTATTTTATTATGGGTCAACTGAAAATGTGACCAAATCTTAGGTCAAAAGTATACATACAGCAATGCTAATATTTGGTTACATCTCCCTTGGCCAGTTTCACTCAAATTAAAGGCAATTATCATAGCAAACCACAAGCTTCT
This sequence comes from Antennarius maculatus, assembly GCA_013358685.1. Classification (NCBI taxonomy): domain Eukaryota; kingdom Metazoa; phylum Chordata; class Actinopteri; order Lophiiformes; family Antennariidae; genus Antennarius; species Antennarius maculatus. Next base: position 13,604,976 of record CM023611.1, on the reverse strand, counting down.
GGCTGAATCTTTGACCACTCGTCTTGACAGAATTGGTGCTGTTCAGCTAAATTTGTTGGCTTTCTGACATGAACCCATTTCTTCATCATTGTTCACATATTCTCAATGGGGTTTAAATTAGTACTTTGGGAAGGACATTCTAAAACCTGATTTAGCCATTCCACTACCACTTTTGATGTGTCTTTGAGGTCATTGTCCTGTTGGAACACCCAGCTGTAACATCCAACCTTCGGTCTGATGATTTTAGGTGATCTTGAAGAATTTGAAGTTAACCCTCCTTCTTCATTATCCAATTTACTCTCTGTAAAGCACCAGTTCCATTGGCAGGAAAACAACCTCACAGCATAATACTACCACCCCCATGCTTGACGGTCGGCATGGTGTTCATGGGGTTAAAGGTGTCACCTTTTGTCCTCCAAACATATTGCTGGGCATTGTGGCCATACAGATCGACATGTTTCATCTGACCACAGAATTTTCCCTCAGAAGGTCTTATCTTTGCCCATGTGGTCAGCAGCAAACTTCAGTCGAGCCTTAAGGTGTCGCTTTTTGTAGCAAGGCTTCTTTGCACAGCAGCCTCGCAGTTCATGGCGAGGCAGAACACGCTTGACTGTGGACAATGACACCTGTGTTCCAGCAGCTTCTAATTCTTGGTGGCTCTCAGTTGGCTCTTCACCCTCCTGACCAATTTTTTTCTCAGTAGCACTTGATAGTTTGTATTTTCTTCCTGATGTGGCAGGGATAAAATAGAGCTATGCACTTAATACTTGCAACTGTTTGCCCTTTGAAATGGCTCCAAGTGACTTTCCTGACTTGTTCAAGTCAATGATTGTCAGATCTGTGCTGAGCTCCTTTGACTTTCCCATTATAGCTTTTGTGGGTGTTTGTTTCCAATGATCCCTATTTAAATGGCCTCATAGTCGTCACCAGCTGTAGTCATGCATAATCACTCACAAGAAGTTAAGAGCCCGTGCTATGAAGCTCATTTCATTGACAAAACTTTTTAAATCACCAAAATTGCTAATTCATGTTGCTGTACCTGGTCACATTCTCAGTTAACCCATAATAAGTTATGAAAGAACTAGGGCTGTCAGTTTAACGCGTTAATTATATTAATTCATTACGCTGCAAATTAACGCGCTATAAAAATTAACGCAATTAATCGTGAGTGGCAAGTCAATGCACAAGCATTTTAAATTTGGACCATTGAGGGACCCGTAGGCTGCAGTGACGTCACTTCGTACCTGCGGGTCAAAAGCAGGGTGACTGAGAACAAGCCCACTCGGACCTTTGGGCCGAAAGTTTATTTATAAAAAGCACAAAGACGGGACCATCAACAAAAATGCAGGGATTTGTACCTTTTGTGAAAGAGAATTTTCATATCACTGAAGCAGCTCGAGCCTAACGGATCATTTGAATGCAAGGACACAGAGTTGTCTGTTGTCAGTTCCTGTAACGTTAGCTTACCCTTTTAAAGGAAATGCCTGTTGGCCTCTTGCTATTTAGTTGCCTTATTTAGAGGCATGTTATACTATTTATTTTGAATTGCTGTATTAAGTTAGCTTTAGTATTCATTTTGATTGAGAGTCTGCTGATGTGCCTATTTGAGACTCAGCCTTATTTTATTTCTGAATTTTATTTATTTTATTTAACTGTACTCGTATTGCATTTTTGAGAAATGCACCTGGCCTAATTGGTTTGCTGATGTGCTTGGCCTTTTTTCTTTTGAATTTCAGTTATAAAGCACACTTAATCAATAAAAATGTGGATTTCAAATCTTCTCTTCATGGTGCATTCTATTGATTAGTCATGCACTACAATTTTGTAATGTCCTAGAATTCAAATTCTTTATTTGGGGTCTTTTAGCAGGTATGAGATTAAAATGCAATTAATTAATCAATTAATTACAAATCCTGTAATTAATTAGATTAATTTTCTTAATCGCCTGAAAGCACTAAAAAGAACCAAATTTTAAGATTTTTTCTGTGACAAATAAGTATCTGTTCCAACCACCCTATCAGGGAAATATCAAAGTTCTAGAAATAACTGGAAACTCAAGACAGCCGTGACATTATGTTACACGTGTATGTAAACTTTTGACCACAACTGTATATCCTATACAGAAAAAAAGTAAAATGCAAACCTCCGGCACAACGTTTCTTCTTTCCTGTCTTGGGGTGTTCCCACTGTGTCTTCATATCATCGTGACTGTTGGGACACAGAGGCATAACAAGAATGTAAGTGTTACTACTATGTACTGTACAGTCACAGATTGTGTTTCGTCTAATACTGTTGTGCTGCCTGTTGCACTGCTTTTTTTGTGCTGCCTGTTGTACTGATTGTGTTGTACTGCCTGTGTTGCACTGCCTGTGTTGCTCTGCCTGTTTACTGTGGATCTGAGAGAACTGCAATTTCATGTGTTCTGTATGTTGTGCATATATGGTACATTTGACAATAAATGACTTTGACTTTGACTTATCCTACTGTACTGTATATCACATGTCTCTATAGTGGGGAGGAAAACAAAGAACCCAAAGAGGAGTTTTAAATGTTTTAAAATCATTCAAGATGTCTAACGTCACCATGTTGGAAAACTATTGCATAAATTTGTTTTTAAAAAGTCAGAATAGCTAGAAAACAAAATAAACAACATCTACAAAAGACACTGATATCATTTTGTAAAGAGGTTCACTGGTGACCAACTCCAACCCTTCCAGTCCTTGAGTTCCTCCCGTTCTCCACAGAGCAGCTGTTCTCTGAACAAAAATTTTGTTGTAAGAGTGGGGGAAATCCTTGAGGTAGTGAAGTGCACCCCAACACACAATGATGACGTTGTGGTTTTTCACCACAGGTATCACCACCAACACTCCACCTCACTACATCAGAGCTGACTTTGTGGTGTCATAGGAACACAGTGACTCTGATGAGTTGTGTCTTATTTCTCGACCTCTTCAGTGCAGCAGTTCCAGCGAACCACTAAAGCATGACGTCACAATCCCAGCCTTAACGACATTTGATAATAAATATCTATGTAGAAATAAAATGTGTCGTAACATGAGCTCAGTAAACTCCAGTATTCTACTCACTTCGCATAGTAGACCCAACCATCTTTGGTGGACCTCTCTTCCCATCCTGGGGGTAACTCGTCGTCACTATCAGTGTCCTCCATACCCGAATATTTTAGAGCCGCCATAACTGCTTTGTCCTGCTAAAGGACGGCACTACAGACATAAAGTCACTGACTTAAATCCGCTCTGAATAATGGTTGCTTCTGTCAGACCTACAGAGAATTACCGACACGACGTTTGAACAAGCACTTCCGCAACACGGTGACGATTGCCGCACAGCCTTCTGGGAAATTGAGGCTCAAAGATAGACCTTTCATATTTTTAACTGCCATGACTGTTAAATGCTGGGGTTCTCTGTGAGAGGAATTCTTTTTGATTATTTATTTCTTTGGGGTTTTTTTCTCAGTATTATTTGTTTATTTTTGTTTAGTTTCTCAGCGGGATTGCGCAAAAGAACTAGTAACCACTTCTCCTTCATATCAAGAGGACTCAGCTGAGGTGGTCTGGTCACCCCTGGACGCCTCCCAGAAGAGGTGCTCTGGCGGGATTAGATAGGAGTAATTTGTTTTGATTTGATTTGATTTGATTCTTTAATAATGTCCAGGTTCTGTCACCACCCTTTGTGACTAGTTCTGCCCACCTTGTCTCCAAAATAGATGGAGAGAATACAGGAGATTTATTTATTTATTTATTTATTTATTTTATTTGGTTTATTTTTTCAGACATGTCATTACAACAGACTTCACTACCTTCATCTCATTTGCAACATCAACAAAATCTGAAAAAAGGGCTGATGGGTAGAAGCCATTTGGCTTGTGAAGTTCCCGTCCCCGTAAACAACAAAACACCTCTCTCATCACAAAATGTTTTCAACCTATTCATGCAATAAACACAATAAATTTTGACAGTCACTGTGGTACATTGTTGTTTCAAAGCGTTCATTCAGTCCCAATAGACATATGTGACTGCACATGTCTTCATCAGTTCCTCTAGTGAACGTAAGTTGTTTAGTGACCTTTAGCAGTTCCAATGTGAGCCATTAAAGGTCATCACAATGAATCGTGGTGATGAAGACCAGAAATGGTAACCAGAATCAGAATCAGTGAGTATAGGCTGTTATTTTTAGAATCCCTTCTTTCACTCTCGTTATTTTTATCTACTTTAATCGAGGTAATACAGTCATTTCAACTTTCTGCATGAGAGCAAGCTGGCACTATTTTTGTATTTTGAAAAAAAATGCTTGTCATTTTCACTTCATCTTCATTCCTCAGTTAATTAGGGGGTGTTAATGGGCCATAGCAACAGTGGGGACTGGTTATTCCAATGCACCCTTACCTGCTTGATGTCTTCACTCTCACAATAGTTGCTCAGGCTGCCTGGCTACACATTAGCACATTTGTTCTCCTGTATGAATAGGTGGCAGTGTTCCTTTGTTCTGTCTGTCTGTTAATCTGTTTGGGGTTTTTTGTCTTGCTATCTGGGTCTATGTTTCCATATAATGGCTACATGCACAGGTGACAGGCCACACACAAAATGAAAAAATGTACACATAATTTGAAATTGATAATAGAAATACATAAATAGTGCACCATCCATAGAAGCTGACGTGAAGCAAACAGCATGAATTATTGACTGAAAATTTGGAAATAAGGCACAGATGAGTTAATTGTAGTGTGCATGTGAAACCTCCATTTGCACATCTTTTTCATATTGGCCTTTGCCATATTAGACATTTTGACATATCATGTGGAAAAGCTCTAACTAAAATTGTGAAATTATTGATGGATTAATTCCATTTGGCTGCTTCAGTTTCAGTGTCCTATCTGAATGGCATTGGACACTTGGGGAGTAGAAATTATAAATGTTATTAGGAACGTTAAAGTCAGAGAGGCCAGACTGAGATGGTTTGGACATGTCCAGAGGAGAGATAGTGAATATATTGGTAGAAGGATGCTGAGTTTTGAACTGCCAGACAGGAGGCCTAGAGGAAGACCAAAGAGGAGGTTTATGGATGTAGTGAAAGAGGACATGAAGGTAGTTGGTGTGAGAGAAGAGGATGCAAAGTACAGGGTTAGATGGAGGCAATTGATTCGCTGTGGCGACCCCTGAAGGGAAAAGCCGAAAGGAAAAGAAGAAGAAGATTAGGAACATGTGTTTGCCTTGTTTATTCTATCTTTCATACATTCAGTCAAACGTTTTAGATATCTAGATTTCAATGGAAATGAATTAATTAGCTGTGTTTTTTCATCATAGCAAGTAAGCTTTTCATAAATTACACTTTCATGGAAGAATTCAATATTTTATATTTGAATGAATTGTTATTTTTTATGTTAATTAATTTGAAATCTAACCCAATCAATTAATAACCATGACAGCTGAGATATGGTATAATACTTTGAAGTTGGTGTTCAGGTTTTTTGTCAGGGTGTAAAATTAAATCAACCATTAAGAGCAACATTAACATATACAAGGAAGTTTCATCCAATGGTCTTGACAGCAGGATGATAGTTCTCATTCACAAGTGGAAAAAGTGGCTGCGTTGTTCAGAGGTAGCTCCGTACACGAGCAAACTTACTTCAATTTCATTTGTGCTACTTCAATTTGCTACTGTTGTGATTCAACTACTATTTTAAGAAAGCAGTTTAATGTTATTCAGCGACAGGATGGGTGATCTCTCCTTCATGCTAAGAAAACAGTATACAGTATGACTTACTGTTGTGATTATCTGCAGGCTGTACCAAGTATGAAAATGCTTATTTTTAGTTTGCTCTTCATGCAGTTTTCCTTTTGGAGAATGATACAAATAGGGGGCTTGAAGCTATCCCAAAGTATAACTAGGAGGTGGGGTACACCGTGGACGAGTCATTTTGCCAGTGTTGCATGTTTTTGAAGTCACACAAAAATAAGGACAAAATGCAAACTCTCCCGTCACCAGAAGGGGCGTTGGTGGTATAGTGGTTAGCATAGCTGCCTTCCAAGCAGTTGACCCGGGTTCGATTCCCGGCCAACGCATAATTTTTTGGGTCAGCAGTGGCTCAGTTGATAGAGCGGGTCGTTCAATGATCACAGGATTGGCGGTTTGATTCCCGCCCAGCCACCCCCGAGTGTGAACAGACAGTGGGAGGTGCCAGCCCACCCCCCGAGCACCGACGAGGCGCCGCTCACCTGGGTGCTCACCTGGTTGGAGGTGCCCACCGCTCTACCTCCCACCGTGTTCAAATTGCATGCCTACAGGCCCCCCTGTGTGTGTCGTTGTACACACAATATATACAGTATATGTATGCATATCAGTACAAGAGTGGAAAAAATAATTTCTCCATCGTGAGATTAATAAAGTACATTTCTTTCTTCTTTCTTTCTTCTTTCTCATCAACAAACTCAACGATCTGAATCCAAATCCATAACATTCTTTGCCACAATGCCCCACATATTTTTAATGTTAGAATTTTGAGTAGTAACTACTTTACTAACTCATTAAATACAGTTGTGTATAATAATATCATTTTACTACACGTTTTGTCACCATTTCAACCCATATGTGGAAAATCTGGGAATAAAATATCCAAAACTGCTCAAGTAGCTGCCATACAAATAGTACACACGGTAATATCTGATACATAAAACGGGCTTAACAATTTTCTCATAAACGAAAGCAACCTATCATTAGTAATAAAGAGAAACGTGATGGAAATGAAAAGGCTATAACAAATGGAGGACCTCTCTAATTATTAATGTAACCTGGGGAATGCGAGTACGTTGAAATCATGTATAATTCATTCAGCGTTGTGTCACAATATATCAACCTACGCAAGAGGTTGAATACAAAAATAAGTCAATTTCAAACAATCTACGACGGTATAACAACTAATTCCCTCGTAAGAACTCCGTCCTGTCATTGAAGCGTCGCGTCCGTCGCGCGCCCACCGCGCATGCCCGGAGGCGGTTGGAGGTGGGAGGGGCAAGGAGCTGGGCTGACCAACTAGTCAAATGTGTGTCTCTGTCGCCTCTCAGCAGAGACGCACACACATCAACGTGAGGCGCGATCGCTAACGGTTTTTTTGTTATTGAAAGTTTTGGGGGGTTTTCGCCATAAGGTTGTTTTAATGTTATACTCTGTATATTAAAACATTCCGTTTGTTAAACGCGATATTTATTAGCCAAAGCTACCGACTTCGTTTCTTCCAAAGAGTGTCCGCTTCCATTCCCCTCGATGAAGCGCTGCGATGCCCTCTGATTTTATATCCCTCCTGAGCTCGGATCTCGACTTAAATTCACCTAAATCTCTATACTCAAAAGGTAAGATTTTTATAAAATAAAGACTACTGTGACGACACTAAATACTTCTGTGGTGGCTTAATCGCAAGCAAAATGAATGGCTTAATAGCTTAGGTTAAGCTGCTAGCTAGCAGTACTTAGCTTGTTTTCTGCCGTTAGCCAGCCAGGCTAGCTTAGTTAGTTAGCTGTGGTTGGTAGTGCATTAGGAAGTACCTGGTTATGGAGCTCTCCGTCTCATATTGCGTGGAAGACCTGCGGTAGGAAGGATTGCTCGTCTTAATTATTCCAGTGACACACGAGATCATAACGGTATGGTTCAATTTGTCAATATTTAATGTGTTAATGGCCAGCATTGTTTGAGGCTCATAACATTATTATCAAACTGCAGCTACGTGACGTCTTCTTCAAAGCATTACATATTTTAATGTACAGTATTGGTCAGTATTTGAAGGATACATCCAGAGAGAATGGTGTCATCTGGTGCGTGTGTTTTCTATATCCTTGTTAAGTTTTTGAAGGGGGCGTCTCTCTGTTGTGTTGGTTTACGTGAAAGTGGCCCAGAGTTGTCTTTCATTTTAGTATCTTTTTTTTTTTTTTTAATTAATTTCACTGTAGTAATCCCTGTTTGGATGTTGTCCTCACATTCACTGGTTTCACAGAGAGAATGTGGTTACAAGCATTTGAAAACTTGCTATCCTCCTTGACAGGATGAAAGATCGCTGCGGCCGCTAATTCGGTGTCTGCTTTTATGATCTGTGATACGGCTGGGCCACGTGTCAGCGGTGGTGTTATTATTAAGAGGTTGTTGCTGCCTTCAAGGAAATACACCGTTAACTGTGGTTACGGCAGCTGAGTTATTGCATTTTATGAGTCTCATTTGGTGCGTTTAAGTAAAAGAGAAAAAACAGTTTGCTCAGAACTGAAGCTCATCCTGCGTTTGGATTCAGTGATTCCTCATAAAGGGTTTATCTTACCTTGTTTTAGTATTAGGCTAAAATAAATATCATGCTTTGATTTCAACAATGGCAAAATCACATTTCTATTCTGTATTGAAGGGCCACCCTGCACCTGCTGATTTCTTGCTGCCATCAATTTATAATGGAGAGATACTGTACCTGCTGCAAAGGATTAGTGTATGTCAGGCCCCCACTACTGGTGTGTGTGTGTGTGTGTGTGTGTGTGTGTGTGTGTGTGTGTGTGTGTGTGTGTGTGTGTGTGTGTGTGTGAGAGAGAGAGAGAGAGAGATGTGTATGAGAACCTGACCTAATAATTACATGGAGGAAGCACAGGCTTCAGTTCAATTCAAAATTCAATTAAAAAAAACTTTATTTGTCCCCAAGGGGCAATTGAAAGGGCTTTAACATTATGACTGTAGCAATTTATATTATTTTCTTGAACAAAACTTTGCTATCTTAGGGACTCATAATACCTGCTAGGGGCCACCTCACTGACGTATGTTTTTAGCAGACCATTAAATATTTCATAGTTATTTAGAGTTGTTTACTAATGTTATTGTTTTAAATTCATAGTTACCTCCAGTATATTTTTAATGTTATGTTGTGTACTGTCCACTCTGCGCAATAGATGCTTTCAGTTAAAGCTTTGTTGCATTGATGAAGTGCTGTCAAAATACCCAAATTCTGTTAAAAAATACAATTCCGTGTTTTCCTTTCTTTTTAGGTTGTCATGATCCAGTACTTTGGAATCTGTCTGAATTTTTCACTGTGGTGACTGCTCTTTGTGCACCTCTGCATTTTCTTCTTCTTTCGCCTCCTGCATGACTTACTTTTCACTCTCCGCCTCGTATTCATGATATTACAAGTGTGTTGTGCCACAGAATTAGCTGTGCATGCAAAGCGCAATACACTGTATAGTTGTCTATACAGTGTTGAAGATTTTCAGTAATTGAGGTACTTGAATAATTCGAGGAGTCATTTCAGCCCTGTATAGGATGCCCATGAGCAAGCTGAGAGCATTGCTCCGTGACCCTGAAATGGTCAGTTGAGCCTGCCATATGGTCACAGTGTATCACATGATGACTGTTTATTTATAACACAGTAACTGGGCGTGTCCTCATTTTGGGGTCAATGAGGCAGTGGGACTCGTCTAAGATCTGCATATAAAAACTTTATCAAAATGAGATTCATTCGATTTTGTGCTGTGTCTTGAGTTTGGAATCTCACGCTGTGTTTTCATTGAATCTTTTGGTAAACATGTTTTGTTGTGGGTTCAAATTGGGCAAGAAATTGGCACAAGCCTCCGTTTTTTCTGGCTTTGAGTGGCTCACATGTGAAACCTGGACTGTAACCTTTAACCCTAAAATTTTACAAGTGATTTTTTTTTTTATTGATAGCAATAATATAATAATATTTTTGTTTTATGTGTTCGTACAGTTGAGCTGTGTGTGGATTTGGTGCCGTGCTTGTTTTAATGTAAATGTTGGGACACTGACTGATGTCTTATTCACTTTTTGAACATGTTGATTCAGGGGATGGTGATGTCCTGTTGGAGTTCACTTAGAAATTGAAAACAGCTTTTATTTATCTGCAAGCTGCTGTTTGTTTATTCATGCAATGATAAAGACTGCAAGTTGAAACACATAGACACAAAGCACTTTCATTAAAGGCTTTTTAAATTTATGCAGAGCTTTGTGTTTTGCCCATGACTTATTGATTGTAAAGCAAAGTAGTAGTCTTACCTTCCTCTCTGGTTTCTTGACCAGCAATAGGGCCTTGGATATGAATACCTGTGTTCTTGAAGGAGCATTCTTAAGCCAATGTAACATTACGTTTCTCTCATCAGGGACGTGCTGTTTTTCAAGTGTGAATGCACAGAGCTTGTTAAGTTTATGAAAGGAATGGGATTCATTTTTAGAGGCTAATATATATTGTGCAGTATGTTTCCCCTTGGTACCCACAATATTCCACATACTAGTTCCAATTAAAGCAATAATCAATGTTATTCACGTCATCTGCCTACAGTGGTATATCTTTGTTTGTGTAACTGTGTATATTGCATGACCTTAGCGGCAATCCAAAACCAACATAACATTTATATGACAATAACAAAAAAATGTATGTGCTCGTTAGCCTTTCTGCTTAGCTTCATACAGTGGTACCTCTACTTACGAAATTAATTGGTTCTGGAAGACATTACGTAAGTAGAAAATTTTGTAAGTAGAGACGCGTTTTCCATGCAAATGCCCTAATCTGTTCCGACATAAATGTTTTATAAAGCATAAAAATGCATCAAAACATATAACATATACATGTTACGATTAGATTACTACACAATAAATGAGAGTTGTGCGTAATGTAAAAAACAAAAAATAGAGTAAAGAATAAAAAAGATGGTCATTTACCTTTTAACTGCTGTCCTCATTGTTTTTTGCCCTTTATGGTTCATGCGCTCTTGCCTCACCATGCTGAAGAGCAGAGTGAATTCCAGTCCTCCTTTTGAACTTCTCCAACCACCCACGAAATGCCTTAAAATCCTTAAACTTCCTTTTGTTTTAATAACGTAGCGATGGTAGATGCATTACGGCCATATTCTTTGGCGAGATCAACCAAATGCATCCCTTTTTCATGCTTTTCTATTATCTCTTGCTTTGTTTGTATGGACAAAAAAACTCTTCTTCGTCTTTTTTTTTCCTCTTTTCTCCATCACTTTTTTGGGGTCCATAGTGAATACTCAAAAAGTTAATATACAATATTTACGTAAAACTATCAGAACACCTCACGGGTCGAGAGCCGAATGACTAGGTAGGACCCTGCATAAACACCGATCTAGCTCCACACAAAGGTCCCTCTTAGCCAATGGGATGCCAGGAAGATACTAGGTAATAGCTAATGGCAGAGCATCTGTGAGAATGTTGCGTTCAGGAACCTGTGGAGGCTGTGAGTATAAGCCGATACTGTATTTTTACCTTACGTAAGTCGAAATTTCTTTCGCAACTAGAGGCAATATTTTCCTGCTGAGAAATTTCGTAAGTAGAAAATTTCGTATGTAGAGACATTCGTATGTAGAGGTACCACTGTATTTGATTTGATATATTTAGAAGGATTATTTTCTTACCATGAGACTAATACCCTTCACCTTTCAGCGGTTGGGGAGTGCCACACAGAAACTTCTTTTTAGCCTCTTGAAACAGTGATCATGAAACAGTGCCAAATCCATTTCATCCATTTAGGTTGTTCAAACTGAACCAAACGGAGGCGTCACAACACCTTGGTGTGTACATTCACAACACTTGTCAGCATTCCACAACGTTAAGAGGCATGGCATGCAATGCAATGGAGCATGAAAGCTAACATTTCACGGCGTCCAAGTTAGAAGTCATCTCTCTCTTTTATTTATGAAATTACCAGTACTTCCTTCCGGTAGTGTATGGATAGAAGCGTTTGGTTAGGTCGAACACTTGACTACAACATTACATTTGTTCTGGCATGCTGTTGCAGTCCGTTCAGACAAGCATCTGTTACTACCTCCACAGACACCTCAGAGGTGGAAAAATTGACACCCTATTGTCATTGAGTTCAAACAGCATCGTGGTGGAATTAAGGTGTACCAGGCTTTCAATAGAAACATCATCTGAAGGGGATATTTGTTCATGACTTGTGAAGCTGCATCCTTTATATAAAGAACTGTAACCTTTATAATGTACTTATTGCCAACTGACAAATTTCCACATACTCCTGCTTTTTCTATTCTCCATGAATAAGATTATAGATCCTCCTTCTTTCCAGTGCTTTCATCTGGATGAGTAAAGAAATCTAATAAGACAGTTTAGTCTAAGTGAGCAGAGAAAAAAAATCTTTCATCAGCTTATCAGTGTGTGAAACTTGAGCCGGAGCAGAAGTGTGTGCCGTTGCATTGATTTGTGGGAGACTGACACATTAAACTAGCATTCTATCGTTATACAGTTGGTTTGATCATAAAAAATGCAACAAACATTGGAGCTCAACTCCTCAACTTTGTAATTACTAGATAGTAGGGACAAAGTTGATGAAATTATTGTTGGACCGTGCAGAGTGTGGACTTTCCTTCTAGAAAAATACCTATTACTAAATTCCGCAAATTCGTGGGCACTGCTAATCAATTCCAAATCCCCTCCATTGCCTCGAGGTGATTGCAGATTTTTAAGAGACAATCAAAAGAGTAACTAAAACCAAAATCATCAATGGAGAAAGGTTCTTTTTGCAATAAGAGAAATTGACTTGTTTTCTTAACTCCAATACAAGAAGTTTGTTTTTGTTCTGAAATTTTTTTTGTACATCATGAAGTTTATTCTCCCCGTAATCTGTGACAGCAGACGAAGTGGGTTTAGAAGATGAATGGATGAAGTTAATTCTGTCAAACCAGATGTCATGAGAGTAAGAAACAAGCAGTGTTTTCAGCTCTTTCCTGCATATTTTTCTTTCCTTGTGTTTCAAATGAATTTTGTATTCATGTAATTGCACAGGGCATACACCCCATCAGGCTCCATTTAATGAGACACCTGAGAAATCAGAGGAAAAGATTAATCCCCCTCTGTAATGTCATTGAAAAGCCTGCAGATACATAGTTGAAAACATGTTTATACGTTGCACATTTTTCACTTAGAAGAAAACTACTACAAAGATACATAAACGCCACGTGTGTAGTTGTGAGAAGGTTACTTAGCACCTGACATTGAAAGCAGTAATCTTGTTCATTATTTTGATGGCAAAGATTGCCCACAATCATGACTGGTACCGGCATTGCACATACGCAGGCGCATGAAGAATCAAATTGAAATCCCGACTGTTTCTTCCCAGTGTAATACAGTCGTAAGGTAAACAGACCAAGACTGTTCAAATAGATGAAGTTGTCATTCTTTGGGGTTCGTGTGCACTGAGTAGCTCTTTGTTGTTAGCTGGAATGAGCATATTGTTCTGTGTTCAAGAGGCATTATTGGACACTAACATACACTTTTGGTTTGCATAATTTTTTATTTGCAACAGAAATGGTGCCTTTGTGTATTGTCTGTTCATCTGTCATTCCCCGTCCTTGAACCAAGCCAGCTGCAAAGAATAAAAATGGACTGGCAGCCTTGTCATTTGGAAAAACCTTTCAGGCATGTGTAATATGAGCTGTGTGTAACTATGAAATGAGGTAATTGAATTGTTCTAAGTGTAGGATAAAGTCAGTCCACTCTCTGGCATGGTGTTGTATTCTTTTGGCATATGCTATTAGAAGCGTAGACACAAATGTGTTCACGTGACAAAAACCGTCTATAAAGCAAATAGATAAGAACTACAGAATCATTCACTGACAATCACCCCTGTCCATGAAGTCTTGGTGATGCTCTGCAATGTCAGGCAGACAAGTTTGTTCACTGTTTACATGGTTAACAGGCAGGGCATTTCTCTAGAATCAATGTCCAATTGTGTTACTTTTATGATTTAAGGTAGCTTGGGAGAAGCCCGTTACTCTGTGCAAGTAAATTGAGAGAGATTTTCAATAGAGAAATTAATAGAGCTTCATTTCGGAGCCACTTGGGGTCAGAAATATAAATGGATTGTAGAATGGAAAGTCAAAAGTAATGAAGAACCAACAGGCAGACAGATTCAATCTTCGCACTATTGTCAATTCTGTGTACTACAGTTTGACTACAAATAACATCTGTAGCTCTGATTTTTCTTTATTTTTCTGACATTTTTTTAAACATTGATTCATAGTTAAGCGAGTATGTTATGAAACGTTTTTATGTCTGTCTCAAAATCTCCCCGTTACACTTGATATTGGAATAACAAAAAAAAATCAGCAAGCACTATCAGTCGATAGAAAAGTCTTTTGCATATTGTTGATATCCGTGGGTTATGTGGCACATGAATGAATTCAAAATGAGAGAGCAAGTGACTTGCAAGCCCCCCCAGTGAAATAGATTCGCTTGGCTTTAACAAATTTTTTCTATCTGGTCAAAGCACACCGTGCAGTATTTTTATGGCCCTCTTTATGGCCCTCCTCCCAGACTGGAGAGTCAGAGGATATCCAGTATGGTAAACAGGCATTTCTGCATTTCTGTTTTTTTTTTTTTGTTTGTTTGTTTAATTATGGAATATACAGTGTAGTACTGTTTTTAGGCAAGAATATATAATGTACTGTAGCACATTGCTTCTTATGCACTGTGAATGGTCGTTCATTCACTCATGTGTGCACTCTTTTATGAATGGATTTGAAATGGTAGAACATATTTTCAGTAAACTCACTTCACACACAATTCCTGTGTAAACTGAATATTAGTCAAGACTGAGGTCATGTTGGGTTACTGGCAGCGTGTGTGTGTGTTATAGCAAAGCACAAAGACTCGTACTCTTCACACCATGACAATAGCACAACAGACCCAGCTGGATCACTCTGGCAGTGATATTTTTTCTCAATAGCTACAACCATCTCCTTCAGCACAGCCGATAAGAAGATAGCCTTTAGCTATCATTAATGAGATGTGGATCATTCATTCTGCATGTCCAACATCAACCGTCTGCTGACTGAAACTAATTTCAGTTGTTGTTCTGCTGCTTTGCTGTGACTTGTAATCAAGATTACCTTGCAGAATTGGTGCTCTACCTCAGTTTATTAAATAAATTCCAGACCAGACTAACGTTCTTAAGCTGTGTGCTCGGTGATCACTGTGTGTTCTTCGTTTGTTAATAGAATTTCCAAATTATGTGTAGGTGTACTGTACTACCACCACCTTTTGACAGCAGAATTGTTTTACCACCTGACACAAAAAATTGTACAATAAAACAACATTTTATGAAAAAACAATAGTTGTGCGTACTAACAATGTTTTTATTAAGTCACCAGTATTCAGATATTCAAAAATCAGTGTCCATCCCTGTTAAATATTCTCTTGTGGTTCAGAATGTTTGCTCATTGTCATTAAAAGAGACATTTCTTCCAGCAGCACAAAATTTGTGATCCTTCACAACTTTTTCAGCTTGTTGAAAGAAAACATGCTGGTGAAAAATGAATTTCTGGCACTTAGAGGGCTTAGATTTGTTGTAGTCTACATCTCCAAGGCCCCTGGATTGTTGAAAATGTAAGTCTTTTTGAAGGAACTATTGTTTAAAGATGGATTTGCCTTGGATGAAACAGTGTTTCTCCAAGAAATCATTTTAGGCCAGGTGGCAAAACCTGATAGAGATTCATGCACAGCAAATGTTTGGTTATTTATTCTACATGTAAATCACAAAAGCAAAGGGATCACAAGGAGAGGGTTACTCATGAAAATAATCTTCATGTTCTTAGCCAGACTTAATCGAACTGGAAGAAGTTACAGCAAATAATAGCTCTTTAGTTAACTCAGAGTATTAGACAAATAAGTACCGGTAGTTCAAAGCTTTGTATGCATATGAACTGGTAAATTTAAAGGATTTTAAAACATCGATTTCAAATTAAATATATAAATCGCAGACATATGATACAGTCAGATCTCACTGACAAAGAAAGACTCTTCTTCGATTAGTACATTTTTTAAAGAAAAGATCTAGTGCTAAAAGAGAGTTACCCTACTCATGGTGTAGAAATCAAGCTGAGAGGAATGGTCAGCATTCTGTTTTCTTTCTCATTTTCTCTCACTTCTTCTCCCACATCTGTCCATCTCTCTTCTTCCTAGTCTGTGCTTTGATTTGCCTCAGGAGCATTTCTAAAAAATGTTTTAATATTTTGTTCTTCCCCTGATTTTTACTTCTTTCGAACCACCAATTGGTTAACCCAATCAATATAAAGCCGAATGACTGTGGCAACTCATCAGTACAGCCTGGCTAGCTAATGCTAGCTGATTCCGTAAACAGCATTAGATTGGTGTTGTGTGTATGTTCACAATTCAACCGTTCTAATCATGCAACAGATCACAAACATACGTTAACATAAGGTTGTAATGTATTCACAGTGAAAACAGAAGCTAAATGCAGCTGCATTGCACTTATTTTAGAAGCATTTCTCCAACCACACATGACATCACACCACAGCATTTATTCAAAAATTCCCATGTCAACAAGAGTACTTTGGCGTCAGTTGTGTTGACTTTGTGTCGTCACTTTCAGAGAAGTGCAAGATCGTGTGTCTTGTCAGTTTCACCACTCTGCTGGTGCTAGGTCGTAGCTGTGTATCAGGTGACGCCTACTCATGCAGGGTGTCATTAATGCACAGATGAAATATCCATATCAGGTTGTTGATGGATGACTGTTTCTTAGCAACCAGGCTATCTCATCATGTGTTTTAGTTTAGTGTAGGTGCAGTGGTTGGATATAGTCTTCCATGAATCTCCTCAGCACTAAATTTCAAGGAATGTCTCAGTGGATCTTGTTATGCTAAGCCCCTTAGGAGATTGAGTTAGCTTAGAATAAACCCATGTTATGTTAGTTTTGATTGCAGTTTTTTGTTCATATTGGGGAAAAATGATACAGCGGTATGGGTTTGCTTTCAGCCAGTTTTAGTTTTAACATTACAAACAAGGTTCAGATTGCAAGTACTAAAAAAATATTGCCACCAGTACGGTGTGTGGCAATCCTGTGGTACTGTCCCTTGAGGAAATCTGCATTAGATTCAGTGTTTGGATAACAATTTGGTTGACTGTCTAGTGCGGAAACCTTGAGATACGTGGAAGTGAAGTATGCAATACTTTCTGGCTGGTGTTATTATAACAAATAAAGAAGATATTGTACTTTTTTCTTTTAAATGATGTTTAATTTTTTCACGAATGTTAATTGTGGTGAAAGCTCCAGTTCTGAACAGAGATATCAAAAAGACTCCAGTCATGGAAGTAGAAATATCTTTTGTACTTACATGGCCTTCTGATATACTGTATAACAAATCCGATCTGAGTTTTTAAGAACCTAATGTATCTTCTCCTGCTCATCTTTTATAACAGAGTCTGTATATGACCTCCTCCCCAAAGAGCTGCAGCTCCAGCCATCGTCCACCCAGACAGATCCAGCCGCCATGAGCCAGAAGAGTGGGGGAGAGGCGGGACCTCCCCCCTCTGCAGCCGTGGCCTCAGGTGAGCCCCCCGCTCAGTCTAAGAAAACTGTGACCTGGGATCAGTTCCTCCTCGCAAACCGTTCCCAGAAACAAGAGCAATCTAGCCTTGTGTCTTACGGCAACATCACCTTGATACATCCTCTGGAGTCACTATTTGTAACCGATTTAGAATGAACTACCCAGTATCTTATCTATTTTCAAGTGAAGGTATTTCATCACTGCTGAAACAGCAGTGATTTCACTTTAGTGTTCAGGCAGGCTTTTAAATGATTATTGTTTAAATTAATTAAAAAAGAGAGAAATAACAGCAATTCTAGGTACTTAATATCTGTATTTTAGAGTGGGCCTGTTTGTGTTTGCAGTTCCGTTTTGGTGCTTTTCAGCATTATTTGAAAAACGTCTTGTTGCACCAGCAGGGAAAGACACAATGCTTACCTTTGATGCTGTGTGTTGAGCCTTTGACAGCAGCTTTATTATTTGCCTACAGATTGTTACTGAACAATTTGTAAAACAAATTGAGTGAAAGGAGTAGGATTTAAAACTTGCTGCATATTGTTTCCAACCAACTTCTCAACTCAGTTAATATTTAGCTAACTTATACTATACTGATTCAATGAATACTATACTAACCTGGTTTCCCCATTTGTTTTGGTTTTATTATCAAAGGTTGTGGCTAGTATGTGGTATTTTCCACTTGAGGTTCCTCACACATGGTGATGTAGGGCTTCCTCAACTTTCTGTCCTTTGTCTTTTTCCATTCTGTCTTTTCTGAAACAATAGTTTCATGACACTGGCAGATTTTCTGCACCATTGTCACCAAGCGTGTGCGCATAGATCAATGTTGACTAAATTAATAGAGTAAGTTCAAGACATGATTTATATAGAAATTGTCACAACAGATGGTTTGTTGTGTTAGCCCTGTATACAAATTTACTTTACTCATTTTTGGTGAACAGCAATTCCTTTCAAATCCTCCATTCTTGCTGTGTTTGCGTCTTGGAATCTTATCTATAGTGATAATTAAGGCGAGAACGTGGTACTAAAATTTCGTCAAGTCAAATAGAGCAAAGCCATAGCATCACAGCGGAAACACAGCTTAAATGGCTTCTTTGTAATAAAAGTTTTCAAAGCCTTTGTTTTCCTTGAAAGCCTTACTCTGTGTAACAGCTCCATATAATGTTGGTTTTCCATTAACAGCATGCTTAACTCATTTTTATTTCCCACTTGGCTTTTTAGTCAGTTATATATACTGGACAAACCACAAGCAGCACAATCAGTGCTGCTGTGCTTGACAAAGTATTTTTGACGTAGCCAGCCATCTCAGATACTTGTCCTATGACAGACATTATGTCACGTTATTGTGTCTGTAGTAGCTCTCGCTCTGTTCTGCCACCTCTCTTAAGGTGGCAGAATAATAAGGGTTTTTAAAATACCTTAGCCGGTACACAAAGCAGAAACATCCCTTCTGTATTTGTCATTCATATACTCATTTAAAACTCGTGCAAAGCGAGGTCATCTGATAATTGAGGTTTCAATCTTCAAGCTTTGTAGCTGAATAACTAAACAATTCTCATTTCCAAAGCAGCTGATATTATCAGTATTTATGCACACTGAGTGTCTTTCGATAGTCAGCCTGTATTCTTGAATGTGAGTTGGCTAATCAATCCAACAGTCTGATCATGGATCATTGAGGGTTATGAACATCAGTGATAACAATCATTTGGGAAGAGCGCTTTTGTTAATGCTACTTTTTAACTATCCTGTCTAAACCAGCTGGCCATAAACAGTGCTGATCAAAAGCATGACAACTGTAATGCCCTTCAGATCATCATTAACCAAATGTCCATGCTTCAGCATGCCAATAAATGATCAATTTGAAAAGTTACGCCTTCCTACAGTGTCTTAAATCATCCAATTTACTGATTGACAGAAGTTGAATCTTGAATGATCAGCTCTCTTGTTGCTCATTGGCTGTCTCGTTTGTATTGCAGGAAGTTCCCTCTGAGGCAGGGAGTGTCTGCATATAAAATGGTCTGCAGTTCACTGCTCCATAGGTCAGAGGCTTGTTTATTCTGTCTCCATGGCTACGCTCAGTCCCAACCAAATCTTTCAATTGGCATGCGCAAACTACTGTTTACTACTGAATGCACATTGCACAACTGTACTGTAACCCTGGCAAAAGTAAATTTGGCGCCACATTACCAGCTTGCAGATTTGGCTGTACAAGAAAAGTTTAGACCAGATTTTTTAAACTTTTTTTTTTCCTGGCAATGTGTATGTAACAATTTGTAGCTTGCTTTTGTTTTTGTAAACAAAGCATGTCAGTTTTGTCACATTGATTTTAATTGAGAAATATAGGGAATCAAAACATTGTGGGACCATTAGTACCCTTCTCAACTTTAACTTCAGAACATTGGATCAATGCTTGACAGCTCTCGCATGCACAGTGAGAGCATATTACCCACAACAGTCTGTTGAAATTAGAGTTGGGAAGAAGGGAAATCTATACAAATCATTCACAAATTCAGCTGCTTGAATGGGACTGCTAGCCTGCTCTGTGCTGAACATCTGTACTCACATACATGTCTGTGTATATACTACTACAGATGCCACGTCATCCACCTCCAGCCCCCCTGCCACCTCCTCCCTGGCCATGGGAGTCTCCTCAACTGGCTCCACTCCTGCAACCTCAGACCATCTCAAGGTTCCCCAGCACGCCCATTCCACTGGAGGGGATGGAGGTGCAGCTTCAGAGATGCAAAGTATGGAGGGTTCTGTGTCTGTCCCCAGCAGAGGCAACAGTGGAGCAAACACTGCAGCAGGAGACATGGGGTCAGGAGTCTTGTCTGGGTTAGGAGTTGCACCACCTCAGAATACCCCATCAAAGAGAAGGCCTGTGTTAAGCATATCCCCACCACCTGAAGATCTTTTTGACGATAGCCAGATGTCCTGCCAAGAGGATCCAGGTGTACCTGGTCCACCGGCTCCAGACTCGGAGCACAGCAGCAGCATGTGGGCGGATGACTCCCTCTCCAACTTTAGCTTAATAAGCTCCATCTCCTACAATGACAACACAGAGGTGCCTCGCAAGTCTAGAAAGCGTACCCCACGTCAGCGGCCAGGTCCCAAACCAGCTCCTCCAGAGGACAGCATGGATGTATTTGATGCTGATAGCGCCAAGGCTCCGCACTTTGTCCTGTCCCAACTGAGCACAGACAAGAACAGTCCAATTGCCAGGTGCGGTAACCCCTGTCCAATTTACATTCTATCGGTGTATTAACTCAAAAGATCCCATACCCCATCTGTGAGAATACAGTAAAGGTCATAACATCCCGCGAATGGGATGTATTGTAATTGTCAGTATTTGTGTGTTTGTCTGTCTGTTAGTCCACCAAATATCTTTGCAACCGTTGCAGATAGAATGTGAAACAAAAAGCACATTACTCGGGCAACAAAGGGGATAAAAATGAGATGATGACCATAACCTTGAGAAAACTAGGTCAAGGTCAAATTTAAACTTTTGTACACTCACGAACTGGGTAATAGAGTAATTGAAATTGTTTAGTTTATATTAAAGCCATCGTGTCATTTTCGTTGCCTTACAGTTCTCTGGAGTCAGGAACTACAGTGAAGGGTGGGTCACTGTCTTCTCAGTTTCCCCAGAAGAGTGATGGGAAAGAGCTCAAGATACTGGTGCAGCCTGAAACCCAGCACAGAGCCCGGTATCTGACAGAGGGCAGCAGAGGTTCTGTCAAAGACCGCACACAGCAAGGATTCCCCACCATCAAGGTTTGACAGAGCTGGTCACAGATTGGTCTTTGTTAAAGGAAAAAGTAGAAAGGATGTCATTCCTGAAAGTAGTGTGTTGTTCTGTGATACAAGAGGATGATCATGACAGATGAGACGTATTCACTAATAGATACACATTAACCTGTGTGGACACAAATATACTCCTTTATTCATTGTGGTATATAATTTTATGACAAAACAAAAATTGACCCAATTTTCAGAGGACAGACTGTTGAAAACCAGGGCATCTTATTGGAACATTGTCTGTTACTCATATATTTGGGAAGGAAAGTAAATGGCTTTCATCAGTAAGGTGCTTAACCTACTGCTAGTCCACTAGGGCAAGTTGGTGGACAGCAGATAAAATTCTAGTTTTATTACATCCTGCATCAAAGCAGTGATGTATTGTAATTGTCAGTGTTCATTTGTTTGTCCATTTGTTCGTCCGTTTGTCCGTCCGTTCATCCACCAAATATCTTCACAACCATTGCAGATAGAAAGATGAAGCAAAAAGCACGTTACTGGGGCGGATGAAAATGAGATGATGACCTTTACTTGAGAAAAGTAGTTCAAGGTCAAATTTTAACTTTTGTACACTCAGGAAACAGATTAGATAGAAAGACTAGGGAGAAGGCCAGTGTGAGACAATAGATCAAAGCTAGTGTTTTGATCTACCTATGCACTAGCTTTGATCTATGGTCAAAGCTAGTGCATAGCTTTGATCTAGCTAGTGCATAGTTACATCAAAACTAGTACTTTGATCTACCTATGCAGTAGCTTTGATCTACGGTCAAAGCTAGTGCATAGCTTTGATCTACCCTGAAAGGTCAAAGCTATGCACTTGTCAGGTAATACTTTCAGGGTACCCTGACTTACCCTGGAAGTAAGTCATGGGATGTTGCAGTCTCTGACTGCCTTGTTTTTATTGTGTATAAAATATGAAGTACAAACTGACACACCCCTGAATTTGATCAATGGTAGTCAGTAAAAATGGGCTTGTTTTTTATTTATTTATTTTTAAACAAATTAATGTCCTTCATGTAATAATCAAAGATTTCCATCTACATTATATATTTATAAAGTCTTTGCAGGGAGAACATTGATCTGGCTCGAGTAACCATGGCACTTATCCACCCATTGCATTACACTTTTGTGCCTAGTTGCTTCATATCTCTGCAAGCATTTCACTATTACTCCATGACAAGTGCGCTTTGAACTAAAAATAATGTCCTTATTTGGTGGTTTAATGTTGTCTGTTTATAAAAGTAAAGTGATTTACACAATTGTTTTGTCCCCAGTTGGAAGGAGTGAGTGAACCGGTTGTGCTTCAGGTGTTCGTAGCAAATGATGCAGGAAGAGTGAAACCTCACGGTTTCTACCAGGCATGCAGAGTCACCGGACGCAACACTACTGCCTGCAAGGAGGTGGACATAGAAGGCACAACTGTCATTGAGATCCCTCTGGAGCCCAGCAATGACATGACACTTGCGTAAGGGGCTATGGTGTTTGGTGGATAATGGTGCGGCAATTAATGACGGTATTTATTGTGAGAATCTTGTATTCACCATTGTGTGTTGTTGTCATTGTTTTAATAGAGTGGACTGTGTAGGAATTTTGAAGTTGCGTAATGCAGATGTGGAGGCCCGTATTGGTGTGGCAGGGTCCAAGAAGAAGAGCACACGTGCCAGACTGGCCTTCAGAGTTGCCATCCCCCAACCCGATGGATCAGTCCTTACTCTACAGGTCCCATCATCACCCATTCTCTGTAGTAAGTAGTTCAAACTTACAGTTTAAGTTGAAGTTCAGTATTCAGTATCAGTCTAGTCATGCAAACAGGCATCACAAGGCTTAAATATGAGGGAATGGTGTGTTTCCAGTGATGAGGGATGTTGAGATTTCATCAAGCATTATGTTTAATATTTTGAAATTTTCCCTTTTTACGCAACACAGACTAATGCTTGACATCTACAGAATATCTTTCTCCTACCTGGTTTTACTAAACCTGTCACCAAAACTTTGAAGTGGTTACATGAGGGAGAATTAACCTAGGTTTTCCAAATTTAAGCACCCTCACATACAGAGGGGAATGTGCAGCGTATGACCATTCAAAAAAATGATGACAGCATGATGACAGCAGGTAACATAGTTTACAAAGAACAAAATGCACTGTTAGACAAGGGAAGTTAAACGCTTAAACCAAAGCTATGACTAAACTAACCTGTAATATCAGAGTCAGACTGACACATCATTCAGGCCACTTTACATTTTAACAAATTGTATTTTCCTTGGTGTACATGGGAATTGTTATAATAATTAATGAAAATAAAGGATGAATGGCATAAAAGAATAGGGTAAAGTAGAACATAATAAACATCTGGACATTCCAGCCAGGAATCAACATTTTTTTAATATTCATGGTGGCTAGATTTTTCTGCAGCACTCTAATGTCAATTGCCCGGACATGTCCTCAATGTCCTGAGTGTCCAGTGCACAGATTTCCCTGCAAAGCCCCTGCAGCTAACTTTGGGTTCACAGCAATACCTTCCATCCATGCTTTCTGTACTTCTCTCTTCCAAAACCCTTTTAAACAGCAGGTTTAAAGGATTCTTTTCCCAATACAGTGGGAATGTTGGTTGGTCTTGCATTGCATGGTCTTGCAATGTCATCCATTCCCAGCTGACTAACCAGTGTAGCTGGTTGTAACTTCCAAAGCTCTGTCCAGGCGATCTTGCGAACAGACTCCCTGTTTTTGCGTAGCCACTGTCCTATTAGAGCATTCCTCTTAGTCATTTACATTTTTCTCTTATCTCTGGGATGTCTTGTGAGGTATTTTGTATATACCTAGCCCAGCTTGTCTGCCTGCTGCAGTCATCATGGATATCATATCTCAGCAATACTTACACCTGTCTTCCTCTGCCCTCTGTTTTCTCACAGTTCTAAATGTGATGCTGATAGATGAGTCTTTGTTAGGCCACTGAAAAGAAAGCTACAGTTTATCAATATGGTCTTTAATCCTCTCCTGTGCGAGGTAAGAGCAGACTTCTGACCAATGAATTCAGACTTATGACTTAATGTCACAAGCCATGAAGACCTTTGTGGACTAGTCCTACAGCTTTGGAAGCTTCTGACTGCCTGGACCCACTGCAGTTTCTGTACCAGCTTGACTTTGGCATAGAGGATGCTTTCATTTACCTGCTTCACAGAGTCCGACCCTGCAGAAGCCACAAATTATGATGAGGATTATCTTCTCTGTCTTCTCCTTTTCTTTCAACACCATCCAGCCACTCAGGCTGGCTGAGAAACTTAAGGGATGTATTTGGACTAGGACGTCTTGTTGTGGATTATGGGTTCAGTTTGTAAGGCTGCAGGGATGATCACCTGACATAGTGACAAGGGTTGTGGAAAATGTCTTTTTAGTAAATAAGTAAGCAATTTCTACTACTGAAGCAAGAATGAAGACTTAGGAAACTTAGATTTATTTTTGTCATTTTATTCAAAGCTTTGGACTCAGTTCACACAAGTAGCAAGCTGGTTGAGAAAAGAGACTGAGCGCCTGTGATGAAGGCCATCTCTGTATTAGGGATGGAACTGGTCATTGTTGAGGCAGTAACCACAGAAGAGGATGAAAGGAAAGCTAAATGCCATCCCTCCCATTATATACTGTATCTAGCTGAGGTGACTCAGGAGCACATTCAGTCTCAAAGGGGGTTGGGAGGCTTGCTCAGCCAGCAGACTGCACAACACAATAGATAATATTTACCGTCTACCTAGATAGCAATGTATTACTGAAACGGTGTCATAGGTCTGAGAAACCAGGGTTTAGCAAAGGCCTCTGATGTTTTAGTTTTAATTTTTCTGTCTCCTGTTTCAGCCCAGCCAGCAGGAGTGCCAGAGATCCTGAAGAAGAGTCTTCACAGCTGTTCAGTGAGAGGAGGAGAGGAAGTTTTTATCATTGGCAAGAACTTTCTCAAAGGGACTAAAGTTATTTTTCAGGAGAACATAACAGGTGCACCATCCAGATTGGCATTGTCAATGTTGTTGCTGTAGATCTTTGTATATCTATGTATTTGGTGTTAATATGGAATAACAAAAAATGTTTGCTGTTTTTTATCTTTCAGATGATAATTCCTGGCAAGCTGAGGCACAGATTGACATGGACCTCTTCCATCAGGTAAATATAACTAAATGATGTGTACAGTTTTTTTTTTCTTTTATATTATATAGTCAGTAATAACAGGGTCAGATGGAGGCAACTGATTTGCTGTGGCGACCCTTGAAGGGAAAAGCCAAAAGGAAAAGAAGATTATATAGTCAGTAATGTTAACTGTCATGACATGGCTGCCTGCCTTCATTGAAGTATCTACATTCAATTTTGGTAAAAATATGTCTGCCTCTATGTTTGTCCTTTTTTTCCAGAATCATTTGATAGTGACAGTTCCTCCATTCCACAACCAGTCAATCCCTTCTCCGGTTTCAGTGGGAATCTTTGTGATGACCAATGCTGGTAGATCACATGATGCTCAGACCTTCACTTACACTCCAGACTCAGGTACAGAGGTCACCTCAAATGTTACCTCAAGTGAGCGTATTTATCAACATTAAGATTGTTTTAGTTGTGAAAGGTTACAGTATAGCTGAAATACTAGAATTCATTGATGTCTTATCATAAAGGCAAATCGCAAATACATCATTACGCTTAATATACTGTCAAACTTGACCCATAGACTTCACTTGACATAGTCTTCCACTGACACAAAGCTAAGCTTTGTTTCTAATTTTACCGTCAGCTGATGACTCAAATGTCCGGACAGTGAAAACAGAGGGACCCTCCTTGGTTACGACGTGTATATTTGATGGCCAACTGAAATCAGTATCATCTGAGCAAACTGACTGCTCTGGCCAACCTTCAAAACGACAAGAGGACACACCGATGGAAGTGTCGAGCAATCCACCATCCACAGATGTGTTTAAGGTAAACTACACTTTGTACACAGGGAAGGAATGGATTATTTCATAGTGAATCTGGTAACATCTTTGTTTCCTCTTTTTTAGGCCTCCCCTGATCCTCTTGTCTCTGTGCAGCAGACGCTAGAGCTCAGCTCTAGTCCTCATCCAGGTGGAGAGTCCTTTCAGAACCCAATGCCCTTACAACCTGAAGATGTGGATCTTCCCCAAGCACCCCCTGTCTTCCCTAGCCTGGATTCTCTTAGCACTATTCAAAAGCAAGACATTGCCCCCGCAACCTCATTTCCGGTGTCAGCAGATACCACAATTCCCCCTGTTACACCCGAGGTCCCTCAGCAATTCCTTAGAGACCCTCAAGACACCCTGCCTCCTGACAGTTCCAATAATAACAGAGGGGTTGTAGTTGTAGCTATGCCCCAGATAGCAGCTCCCACTCAGTCTCAGCCACAACAGTCTCAGGTTCCCCTGTTCCCACAGGAGGGGGTAGCCCAACTGGAAAGAGCAGTAAGGGAGCTACAGGCTGGAGGTAACACCACTCTCCAGCAGGTGTTTGAGGCTGTAGCCCAGCAGCAGCTGAGCTCCGTTCTGTACAGCCCCACACCTTCTGCGGACACCCTTCAACAGCATGTCCAGGAGAACATGAATAGCCTTAGACTGGGAACCACAGATAACTCACTGTCAACTCAGCAACAGTTGCAGATCCAACAGCAACAGCAGATACAACAACAACAACAAATTCAGCAGCAGTTTCAGCAGCATCAGCAACTGCAACATTTGCAGCAGCAACAGCAGCAAGTACTTGGAAACATTCAGATCCCTCAACAGCTTATGCTACAGCAACAAGACCAACAACAACTGCAGCAGCAGCAACAGCAGCAAATGATGGAGAATATACAACAGCAACAACAGCTGCAACAAAATCAACAGCAGCAAGTCCTTAACAACATCCAACTTCAGGATCAGCAACAACAAAATCAAATACTGACAAATTTACAACATCAGCTGCAACAGCAACAACAACAAAATCAAGCATTGAGCAACTTGCAACAGCAACAATTGCAAGAGCAACAGGTGTATGAGAATTTACAGCAGCAGCTTCAGGCAGAGTTACTTCAGCCACAGATCCACACCTCCCCCCAAGTACAGCCACCAGTGTCTCTCCTTCAGCAGGCTGGAGATCTGCTCACTATCCAGACGAGCTTTCCAACACAAGCTCCATCACACACATCTCCACCTCAACAGCTCTTCCAGTCGCCCAGACCCCTGGCTGAGACCCAGAGCTCCCAACAACAAGTCGAGGCTGGCCTACTCCAGAACACACTGACTGTTCTCACCAGTGGTAGTCTCAACTCGGAGCAACAGTCAACAGGGTCAACACTGTACATGTCCACAACTCCTCAGCCCCAACAACAGCAACCACAGCAACTGGCATTTATCTCCTCCATGGAGACATCCAACCAATCCCAGTCTGTTACCATGTTCCAAAACTCACCCCAAGCTCAGCTTTCCCAAATACAGCAACAGAGCACTCCGATGGAGCAGCAGCAGTCTTCACAGCAGAACCAGCAGCAGCCACCTCAACTCCCATTGGGTCAGCAGGGTTCCTTGTTCCAAAGTATCCCTAACCACTCGCAGGCGGCTAACACTGTCCCACAGAACCAGCTTTCCCAACCCCAGCAGGCAGGTCTTCTACTCTGCACCACAGATCTGAGCCCACAGTCTATCCCCCCAACTATTCTATTCAGTACCCAAGGCCAAGGCCCTTCCCCTATGGGGACTATTAGTGTTGGAAACCCCCAGCAAGACTCTGCAGAGCCTATGTCCTTCCAAGACCAGAGCTCCTCTGGTGGGAGCTCGACATCCAATGAGAACCAACAATCGAGTCTGTTCCAGGAACAGCAGCCAATGCAAGTGGGCCCAAGTTCCAGCAACATCCCGAGCAGTCAATCAATGGAGCTCTTCTTGCCCCAGACGTCTCTGTCCAGCCTGCAGAGCACTATAGGCTCACAAGAGCTGAACACACAAGCCCCCGCCCCTGGAACAACCATTTTTGTGGTCCAGGGCAGTGTAGGTGTGGTAGCCAACCCAGGCCAGCAGCCCCCAGATCAGCTTTTCCAGACAACTGTAGGTGGGAACGTGGCATCACAAGGACAGGCCAACCTGTTTGTGTTTGGCATTCAGAATGGTAAGATGATGGTCTGGTGTTGGGTTTTGCGGAGCCAAAGGCTTTCCAATTTGATGCGATGCCTCTGGCATCATTTTTGTCTGTTATTGAAGTATGGTGATTTTATCTGTTTTATTGTCCTCCCAGATTCTTCCCAGCTTCTCAATTCTTCTGGACCCACCCTGCCAGCTCAGAGCCAGCCCCAGAGCTCCAGTCACATGCAGCCACTGTTGGACCAGCCTATGGCCCAAGCTGCCCCTTCAATACCGGCCAGCATGCACAGCAACTTACAGAACACCCTGCAGGCACAAATGCAGTCCAGCTTAGAGAACGCCCTGCAGACCAGCCTACAGAATGCAATGCAAACAAACACGCAAACAGCTCTACAATCCAGTTTGCAAGCAACTATAGAAACAAACCTGCCAACTCCAATGCAGACCAATCTACAGACACAGATAGAGAGCAGCTTACAGAATCAATTGCAGGCAACAATATCAGCATCGTCCAACATGGAAAAAATTGAGGACATACTGGAAAGCCTACAGAAGCAGTGATAAAAGTTTGCTCCGTTTGCGTACCAAGGAGAGTGAGTGATATGTAGCTGAAAGTTATACATCCTTAAGCCAACAAAGAGAATAGCAGCGCTTGTCTTTTGTGCCAATACCACAAAATAAGGAAATTAAAAATAGTTAAGAATTAAAATCCCCTTTTAACTAATCCAAATTATGAACTGACACACCTCCTTGTTTTTATTGAATATTTAAAATTAAATATAGCCATCATAAAACCGTTGTCTTTGAATCGATGAATCCACCTTTGTTATTACCGCTCTTGCAGGATGAGAGAGGCATGTAATAACTGCTTTATCATCAGTCTCGGATATGCAGTGTTTTGTGTTTTTAAAAATGTGAGCCTAAGAAATGATGAAAATAAAAACCTACCAGGTTAAAAAAAAAAAAAAAAACTGGAAAGGTATGAAGAATGTCAGCAACAGGGACACGGGAATAGCAATGTGACGGAAACAAGTCTGTGAGAGCAGCTGCTGCGGCTAAAGCAGCTGGTCGTGGAAGAAGAAAAAGATTACACTTAAGTGTCAGATATAGGTTGAATCTCATTTTGTGTGAACTTATCACTTGAAAAACATTCACTTGATTCTGATAGGGCAGGCGGAGTCTGTGAAATGTGTTATTATCTCGTACTCGTATGTGGTGCAGCAGTGTAAAATGGAAGGAAGGTTTGAAATGACTGAAGACAAGGGATGAAATAGTATCTCAACCTCAGAATTTAAAATTCTTTGGCCATGAATGATGTAAGGTTTTGCAGTTCATTAAAATGTGTGTTCATGTTTCAAAGATTTGACAGAATCTATTTATAAGTACAAAGACTACTAAAATATATTTTTCAGAATGTTTCGCCCTACACTTACATGGTTGAAATCTACACCTCTGAAAACTATCAGAAAGAGTAAAAATAAATATTGACATCAACTCCAATAAAAATAAATGAACTAATCAAATTGGATAAAAAATAAATCGTTGTATTTACAATGGGATTTGAAATCAGCAGACGGAGGGGAACTATTCAACACTAATGAGATTCAACCTAGTGAGTAATGTGACTTTGCCTTTCATTTTGGCTACCTCCCAGTGTTTTCATTCCTTCAGGCCGCATCAGTGGATATGCTGAAGCTTTCCTTGGTGGAATTTTAAAATCCATTTTACTATATAGTGTCCTTTTTTTTTTTTTATTAAGTTACCTTCATCAATGTCATGTGGACAGAACTTTCCACTAGTGAAAATTGAGTGTTGTGTGGTTTTATAGACATTTTATCTCAAGCACTTTATAACCTCTAGCTAATCCTTATATCCGTCCACAGCTCTCTACTGACCCAGCTGAATTTGTACTCTGAAATCGTCCACTTAAAAAACAAGAAAAAAGAAAAAACATAAAGCAGTTGTCTTTGTAAAGGTAAATACATCTTAAAAAAAAACATTTTTATCATGTCATGTCAATATTTTTAAGGTCTAGATCAACTTTGTATGGAATGTCTGCTTAATGTTGAATTCCTCTTTGTATTCAGTCTCAGTGGTCCAGTCAAGTCTGTCAAAAACAGCCATTCCCACAAAAGCATTGTCATTTTTCAGTGTTGGAATGGTAAGTAAGCTTTTGTGCTTTACACACTGACAAAACACCTAAAATACGAAATTGATTTAGCCTGTGCATTGAAATGAAGGATTTTTATCATGTTGCTATTTGTACGATTTGCTGTTCAATCTGTCACTTGAGACTGTTTTACCTTGTGTTGTGTTAAATATTTAAGTTTTTGTCTCAGTGTTGGTACTGTGTGCAGGCTGGCACCATGTGAAGTTGGCATCCAGTACCCGTCTTTTCTGTTGTGAGGGGCTCACTGGTGAATGAAATCTCTGTTACATAGAGCCGCCATTTAGATGTTCTCTATGGTGCTATGTGCAGGAGTGATGGGAACTTCTGATGTGATATTAATACTTAACAGTTTATACTTTATCGATAGCACTGACAAATGTTTTAGTTGAGTCTGAAGAGCTGGCTGTTGTGGGGTCAGACTGGAGTCACCCGTGCATACCAAAGCTCCTGTTATGAATTGTCATCTTGTCTCATTTTCGTAATGTCTCTTCATTTGTACTCATGTAAATTATGCAGCTCTTGGAAAGAATGGACAGTGATTCAGAATGTTGTTTTGTTCAAGTGGAAAAAATGGAAAAAAGATGTGGGTACTTTGATTCATGAAAGAGTTAGTCATTTCAACCAGTGTGATACTTTGATACATTTCTCATTACTTTTTTTAGTGAAGAATTACACTGCTGTACTTTCCATATCCACGCAGAAGCCAATTTGGCATTATCACAAATCAAGGCAACTTTTAAGAATACTTCAAATGTTAGAATAACATTGCTCACATAAGCATTTGTTTACATTTTCATAGTCGTACTATTTTATCCTGCGGCTGTCAGCGATCCGTTTTAAAGTAACTTGTCTTTTTTAGAATTTTATATCCATGTATCAAAATGTAGAGTATTTTTGTAAAACTGAAACTTTTTTGGTTTATGCTGAGTAAACATAATATCATTGCTAATGTGTTTCCTGACATGAATTATGGAGATAGTGATTAAAATGTAATAAATTGACAGCAAGCAAATATTTTAAACACAGTCCAAGTGTTTCAACACTGACTTCACCCAACCTGTTTAGTATCAAGCATGGACTAGGATTCCTCTTTTTTTTTTTGTTGTTGTTGTTTATTTTTACATTGTCATGAATCTCAATGGCACTTTGACACCATGAAGTGTATGCCAGGTTAGAGCGCAGTAGTGATGCGTAAAAGCATTCCATTCCTCTTTGGCAGGGGAGTTCAAGAGCACATGATGTTTGCAGACGACATGTGGAACAGTAACGTGTCATAAAGCCATAGCAACACAGAAAGCCAACCTGAAAGTTAAGTTCCATGAATGTGTTATCGCACGGTGTTGTCAGAGCTTTCTCCACATCTAAAGTCAAACTAAGTTTTAGAAAGCATATATTTTGAAGGCAGAACGTGTGGGCGTCATTGTAATACTGTACTCATGTTAGGCTGTCTCGTCTTGGATTGTGGTGTAATTTCTTGTTTTCACCTCCTCTCATTTCAATTTTGGGTAATCCAGGATTTTAAAAGTCTGACTCTACCAATGGCCACATCAACCTGAAAACATGTGAAACATGAATTTAATGAAGATAGCACACGTCTTTATATTTCAAGTATTTTTATTGAGCTGTAAAGACATTCACATTTGAAGCATTGTCATTTTTCACTTACAGACAGACTAACTCTGAACTTACACAAAAGTAGATTAAACTGCAGACGAATGGGGGAAATCGAGGGATGACAAAACTTCAAAATAAATAATGAAAACTAAAATAATAGCAATAACGTTAACATTAATATATAGCTCAGGTAGGGCAATCTACTGTGTTGCAAACAACCCTTCATCCCTTATGATCCACCCAGCATTTATTCTGTCCAATGTGCTACTCTCTGTCCCATCTTCCTCTCCTCATACTCTGATCATTTGAAAACATTAATGAGAGTGGGGTAAATGGGCTGAGATGTGTTTCAGCCCCTTTATTGTAACGTGTGTTATGTGGCTTTGCCAGATCTTATCAAACTGTGGGATCTCTTTAGACTTTTATTCTAAGTGTGGCATATTGTTTAGGTGATGTAACCACATTTTAGAATTAGGGAAGAATCTTGGTTTCCATTAGATTTTTGTTTTTTCTGTAAGGAGGCAGTACGAGTGGAATTGTCGTGTCGATGTTAGTCTTTTCAATGATTCAGATACCCCAAGGATAATTAATAAGAGTACTGGGTTTAATGGAGGGACATTTATGGCAGACAGGAGATACATGTGGGTCTATACTGTGTACCTTTGCCTTAGAGCACTGAAGTTTGTATAGCATCTTAAATTGTGTGTCTGTGACATAACGTCATATATGAGCTCCTGTGTATTTGTTGGAGACTATCTTGCCATATGTCATCTAGTATTTGAACATGTTACTTCTCCCAGTTGGTCTGAAACTTTTCATAAATTGGAGACATCATTGATAATATAAGAGGTGTTGTCTTCATATGGTAATTTCATGAGACAATTGTCTATTTTGAAATTGTTGTTCATATTGAAAATCATATTTTCAGGTGTAGTCTCTAATCTGTAGGTAACGACAGCTACTTTGAGTTCAAAATTTCATTGTAATTGTAAAAATCTAGCAATCATACCATTAATATATAAATCTTTAATGTTATGTACCCCAGAATCTCTCCATGTAGAGAAAACTGTAACGAGGATGGAAGGCCTGGATACTTTTCCAGAACTGGATCTTACTTTTCAAATTGTCTGGTAAGGAAAGAAAATACGTAGGAGGGAAGAGTGTTTCTGTGTGATCTTGACCTCTGCATATGTAAATTTATCTACTGATGGGGCCTGTAATGGACTGGCATTAGTACGCTCTGATCACAATTAAAGCTTGACCCTAAAAAAAAAGCAGTTTTCTTTTCAGTAATGTTGTTATGGTGGTTTTAGGATGTTATGTACAGGAGAAAATCATCTGTATGCTTTTGATTGCTCTGCTGTTGGCAAGGGAAAGGGCAAACCACACACAAAGGACAGCTTTCTTCCCTTGAATGAGTTTATGAGGGTTGAGAGTTCAGTTAATGAGAATTTGTGCTGTTCCATTTTCATTAAAAAAAAAGTTGAATCCATTCCTTACACAATTGGTTTTGTCCTCCAGTCTTGTAAATGAATATCCATGTATATTTAAATGTGAAATATACTGCAGGGGTATCTTGAATTTCAATTGTGTTGCTTTCAACAGAACTTTGTGTGCCTTGATAACTTAACTGTTACTCTGCTGTGTTTACTGGTGTCCCTTTTATGTCACTGCCATTTGGCTCCATGCCCTTTTTATTTTCTAGGACTTTTTAAACATCAGGACAATTTTTAGTGATTAAATTTTTATTTCTAAACATAAGCATAACCATAGCCCATGCATATTTTTTGTTTTCATATTTTCTCTTTGGAAATCCATCGCAGGATATCAGAGTACTTTCAATATTGTGCAGCTTCACCCGTGAATTTTGTCAACTTTTTGTGTTGAAAATATTGTATTCATGCCTCATGAGATTTGTACATGTGAGGTTAAAGGGAGGAGACAGTTGAGATTGTTTTATGGAGAGCTTTCCTGTGTTGATGTGCTATTCAACATTACTATTGTTGCTGTGAAATGCTTGATCAAAAGGAGCAACCATGATAAATTAACTGTTAATTGCCAATAGTGTGAACTGTATCTTGTGTGTAATCAGTTTGCTCACGTTCCTAGTTCGCTTTCTATTCCACAATTCTCCAACAGTTCTGTTGTATCCGTTCTGTGTAGTTTGAGCTTTAGTATTTAGCCTTAAGACCCTACAGTCGGGATAAAGGTCAACCCCAGTGTGTCATCATACATTTGAATTATTATTAACATGTACTTTGCCTTGTCTGGACATTTGTATACTCTTATGTTTATATCTGTAATCCTGCTGCTATATTAAAAGAATTAATAAAAACTTCAATGTGTTTTTTTTTTCTTTAAGTAAATGTAAAATCAAGTTTCAGATCAATGCAGTAGAGTTAATATATTTGTGAGAAATGTGGTTTCATGAGATTGTATTGGTCATAGTTTACTCATTTCTCTCTGTAGGTTCCATTGAAAAAATGGTACTGGATCATGAATATCAAAACCGATTTCAAATTCAGGTTTTTTCCTGCAAGCAAAAGCAGCAACCATGATGGCGATCATTGCAGTCAGTCCCCAAATGTGAAATGTTTCTCCTGAATCAGGATCCGCAAAGTGAAAAGAGTGCATCCAGGAAGCGGCGTTTAGAGCTCGGTGGTCCTTCCCACTGGTGAAGAACTCCAGAGGAACCGAGAAGACCGAGCTGACCTCGGCTGGGTTTGGACTGGGAGAAAATGTCTCGTCTATGAAACCAACAACCGGGGTCACAAGTAAACCATTCTGTGAAGAGATTAGAGGTGGTATAAGAAACACATGAAAGCAGCACTCAAAGGGAAGAGCAGATTTCAAATAATAATACATGAGAGATGAACTGTCCTACCTTAGACACCAGTGGAAACAGCCTGCAGACTACCTCCACCTGACCAGCTGGTAGTCCTATCTCCTCCTTGGCCTCCCTCAGAGCTGTGCCCACATCATCTTCATCACCCGGGTCCGTCTTCCCACCAGGGAAACACACCTCACCACCGCTGGTCCTCAGCTGAGGACACCACATGTTAGGAAACAGCGTGACAGAGATTTAAAAAAAAAAAAAAAAGTAAATAAAGCCATCTCCGGTTTACTTCTTTGGCCCGCCGCGTCATCAAGGTGTGCACCTGTCCGTCCTTCATGAACAGCGGGACCAGCACCGCAGCCTTAGTCAGGCCCGCTGGATGAGACAGGCTGTCAACCGAGTCCAGCTTCTTCAAAGCGGCTATTGTCTCCTCTTTAGTCCGCATGCTAACAGTTACGATCTACGGTAGAAGCAGGAAGTGAATGGATCGCCACAAAATACGGATTTTAAAGTGAAGTTCAAAGTACAGCACGTCACTTTCTTGACTTGCTGTACTTTGAAGCGGTCCCGTGTATATGACGTCACGATGATCAGCCGCAGACCAATGCTAATGCTAGCGGACCAATAGCTTTGAAAGCAAACGTCACTGTCGTTGTCCCCGTCTACCTAACACGTGACCACCGCAAATGAACAACACAACACACACCGACCCCACGTTAGGAGCTGGAAGGCTCCGGGTTCTCTACACGCTCTCCAGCTGCCCCCCACCCCCAAAAACATGCACCGCAGCCGGATTGATCTTTCAGAAATGGCCCGTCCGTGTGTATGCGTGTCAGCTGGGATTGGCTCCAGCAAGGATCAGAGAATGAATGTATGTATGAATAAATGAGTGAATGGACAGGCAAGGAGCCTGTTCATTTGTTGGGTAGGTATTATTAGGCAGGCGATGGAATATTTTTTGAAAATTAAACTGAGGTCAGTTCAATCCAGGTGAGTTCAATCAGGTGAGAGAACCTCGTTTCTCACAGACTTAGGGGATCTTCAGGTGTTTCTTTGCAAACTGCAAGTGGGCTTTGTTGGACGGCATTGAAATTACCCCGAGATGCTTCCTTCTAGTCCCTAGTCCATAAAGCTCAAATTGGTCTCAGGATGTAGTGATGGTTGACTTTCTAGAGGTTCTCTGGAGGTTAGTCCTAGTCACCGACAAAGTTGAGATCTTGGCCACAAAAGCACATCTCCACTGCAGCTCAACAACTATCAAAGGAAATTAATGTTGACCGAGTGCAATTTAGAGTTTTTCAGCAGAAGGTGAAAATAATTAAACCAATGTTACATTTCAGTTTTTCCTTTCTAATAAATTTGCAAAATAATATTTTATATGATTTTACATTTTTATTTATTTTCACTTTTTGAGTTTTGAGTACTAAGTGTAGATTAATGTGAAGGAAAATAGATTTCAAAGATTATTACACCAGGCTGCAACAAAGCAAGAAACTGGGTCTGAATAAATTCTGAATGCACTGTATGTTATGGGAGGGAAATGTCAGGAATGGACTGGGAATGGCAACATTACTTTTTTTAACATGGCAACAAAATAAAAATTGTCAGTTTTACATTTTAAAGTTGAAGACGAGACAACAGGAGAGGAGTCAAAAGTTTAGTGGGATTTGTATTGCTGTTAACTGGTCCTCAATGACAACAGACAATATGAAATAAAACATACAGTACATTCCAAGTCAGTTTTTGTATGGCATACTGAGGATACATGTCAAAACAAATACGAACGCTATAGAGACTACTTGAAACTGATTGACAGCTCAGTGAACATAAACCTGAGACAAGTGATTGACATGTTGTTTCCAACTTAAAACTCCCATTTACAGGTCAACTATACACACAAATAAAACTTTAAAACCAAAATATTCATAATATATATTGTTCCCATTTAAATTAAATAATATTCTTGAATTTTTGTAAAATCCACAAATTTCACATTTTGTGGATTCATGTATAAAAAAATAAACAAGTTTCAAAACAGGGCAAAGCTCCAAAGGTCGTCACAGTGGTCCTTTCATCGAGGCGTTGCTTCTGTAGCACATCAGGTGATCACACTTTGTACTTCTCCTTGGCTTTATCATTCAGTATACAGATGTGCTATGAAAAAAATAAATCAGAAAACAGTGAATTTATGTTTGGAATTTGATTTTGTACATTGATTCTTTTGTTTAGGTACTTTACAGCTCTTTCAAAGGTTGGGGGTCTTTTCAGATCAAGCTCTATACTTGATCTCTAAGTGCGGAGAATACATTTGTACTACGGTCAATATCAATGTAAAAAAATTAATAATGTTAAAGAAATGACCAACATTCCCTAGAATGTAGTTTGGCTCTTGTTTGTTCTACATCTCCATGGCAGCACACCCATTACTTAGCAAACATGTAAATGGTACAAAACATGAGCCATGTACAAATTTTGTACATCATTTCTTATTGCAGAAAGGATTATAATCAATCAGTACACATAAATAAATGATTATTTACCTGCAATCATTGTACATTATTTTTGAACAATGCAAAGAAATGTGGGAGCATTATATATATGTGTGTGTGTGTGTGTATGTGTATACATATGTGTATAAACAGTATATACACACACACACACACATACATTATATATATATATATATATATATATATATATATATATATATATATATATATACACACAAAACTAATATATACAAATTTTGAATTTAAAATTTAAATATTGGAAATAAATTTGTTGTATTCAGTTTATATAGTTTGTATTTAAAGTCAGAGTTTGATACAGAACATATGGACTGCACTACAAATTGCAGCAGTATTCTGCAGCTCCTATGAGAATGAAAACCACATACAATTATAGCATGCAGCTCATACACAGTTAATATTTTATAAGATTGCTCTCATACATTTCATATGAATAAATCAGCTGAATACACTCACACTGAGATCTCTGAAGTACTCATTATAATCCAGCGCGTACCCCACAAGAAAGGCATCAGGCACCTCAAAGCCAAAGTCTGAAAAAACACACAAACACAAGCTTCACCTATAGGAGTCATGTGACAGTCTGCTACCTTAAGGACAGGAGAAATAAATCTCAGGCCAATCTGAAATCAGCAAATGTTCACCGTTGTTAGAATCTGGGTAGAGAACTTATTAATGTTGGTCTTTTATCATCGGTGTGAGGATGTGCGTCAGCTGTCAAAACACTTACAGTAACAGCTGCCCTTGAGGGACAATCTTAAAGAGATTATCCAAGTCAAACCTAAAAGTATTACATAACCAGAAACAGAGTGAGCAGGGGGCTTATCAAGCTTGTGTTAGTGTGCATGTGCCAGGCTCGGCTGCATTTGAAGTAGATATTCCTGAAATGACTGTTAATCCTACATGGAAGCTTTGTAAAGTAGCAGCTCACCAGCTCTTCATTAAACCACACATGCATGTGAGTGTTTGAGATTAAACGAGGTCTGCCGTACATCACTGCTAGACACGTCTTTATGGTAAGTAAAGTAAGTAAAGAATTGCTCACAGTCTGGTCTGTACCCTGAACTCCTCGGGGTCCTCTTCACCAGAAGGCTAGAATGACACACAACAAAAACACAGAATATGTGACACCAAAGAAATTATCAAGTCAAGTAGCTGTTTCAAAGAATCCTGAATAAAAGGAACATATTTTTCTGGGCCAACTATGGTGGGGCAGTGATTTGCACTCTAGAAATCTTAAGACACTGAGGATAATTGGAGAGACTAAATGAACCATTTTAACCTGCAGAGCACTATATATAAATATTTTTATGTAAAGCACAGTCCTTGATCTTTAATCGATGTAGAAATGTTTCGAAATGAAGATTTTAAACAGAAAGGTCTGCAAATTGTTTTGAACAATGGGCGATTTTCAAAGAGAATTCTGAGATGCTCTGAACACCACAAAAACAATTAAATGCAGAGCATTTTTTTGTGATTGTAGCAGGAATGTCAGTGGTAGATATCACAATACCTCAGAAGGAACAAGAACTGTCGGCACAGTTTGATAAAAAGAAAAGCCAGTTCATGAAGGATGACTGTCCAGTTGGGGACAAAAGATGCATCCTCAAAAAAGCTGATTTGTGGGTCAGTGGTTAAGTTGGTATTAGGGTTAATGTTGGGCAAGTGTACGTCAATTAAGATTTTTTTATAAAAAAAGGACGTTTGGCATCAAATGTATGATGATGATTAAATGTCACATGGATGTATTACATGGTACATGGATGGAGCTGACTCAACCCGTATGACGTACACAACAAAAACAAAAGCTGTTATCATTTATCCAAGTATCAGAGGAAGCCCATATCGCTTTAATGCATTTCCTGTTTCAACCTGCTTTCAGGGCCGCGCTCCACCTCCACAGTGCAGTTAATAGTATACAGATTAACTCTTAAGCTGCTCCTTCCTTCCAGCACATTAGCGCTCCCATGCAGTACTACAGGACGGCATCCATTTAGCTAAGAGCTCCGTTATAAACAGCCTCCACAGTGACACCAGCCAGTCTTTTACCAAGTTTCCTGGACTGAATCTGATGATACTTACCTTACCACTTTAACCATTTTGGGATTACATTCACTTAGCAGAGACAGCAGCGTCTGCATCGTCCTTCCCGTCTCCACGATATCCTTTTTAAATCATGCAGGAAATGAGAAGTAGTCACGTTATGGTGGAATAAAAAAAAAAAAAAGCTCTCTATTTATACCAGTGTATTCATGTCTTAGAGGTGATGACTTATATCATTGTGACAGGTGGGAAAACTGAAGCAGATTGAAGTGACAATGGTTCTATGTTACTGACATTCAGCTTGAATGAACCTAAGGTTTTATCTATAAAAATGTACAATTTAATGACAGTAGATTTGTATAAACATACTCTGATTTGATGAGTTTCCATAGAGATTTTCATTTTCACACCCGAAAGTAATTTAAATTTCCCAGTTTGGGATAAATAAAGTATATTTAATACAAAATAAAGCAGTCTTACCTCAACAATCAACACGTTCTGTAGATTTAAGATGAGAGAACATCTGGTTCAGTGTACACAACAGGCTGTGTAACAGTCTTGTGTTTATCAGCAGCAGACCTACCTTGCCTGAGAGGTTGGACAACTCATCCCCTCCTATGACTCTCACACTGTTTGTTGATTTGTCATTCTAGGAGACAATGAGAAATTATGTTCCACTTGAGTTTGGCTGTACAGTACTTTTGGTTTGGATTCACTACTTCTGATTTATTCACTAAAATCCTTAAACCTACAGCACACTTTTGAAATGCATTTCAAAGCCACCACACACACACACACACACACACACTCGCAAGATTGTTCTCATTCATATTTTAGCAACACAACACTCAGTGGTTCCAAATGAAATGAGAGGGCAGCTTACGCAGTAACTCTTCACCCTAATGAAATCCACCGTCAGCGGCACTGATTTATCACTGTTCTGGTTCAGTG
Source organism: Antennarius maculatus (assembly GCA_013358685.1). NCBI lineage: Eukaryota > Metazoa > Chordata > Actinopteri > Lophiiformes > Antennariidae > Antennarius > Antennarius maculatus. The sequence continues at coordinate 13,564,575 of CM023611.1, read as the reverse complement.
CTTTGATGTAATCCAGAAGGTCAGCAAAGAATTTGTAGCCCCCTTTTAACACACACAGAGCCACAATGTGGTGTCCCCCCATGTCCCGGATGATGTCACGGGCAAGGCGCTCTGTCCTGGATGTGGACGACACAGAGAGAGAGAGTACATACACACAGAGAGAGTGAGAAAATGATGCAGAGGAAATTACAGTGATGTAGCAAGACAGCTCTCGTGACCAGAGAAGGGAACTTAACATGATACTGCACTTAAACTTAAATGGATTGTTTACAGTCCATTTCACAGCACTGGACGTCTAAACACTGAATGTCATCAAGCTTACACAACACAACACAACACACTAATGTAATTCTATGCAAACCAGAGTTGGTGTGTGTATGTGTGAGACAGTGACATACTTAAGGGATTCAAAAACACAACACTTTTTATCTCAATTTGAAAAAAGACAATGACTCTGTTTTTAATCATGGTTGTGCATCTACATGTAGGGAGTGTATTAAAGAAGTTATAAACATCAATGGTTTAACCACACTTTAGTGATTTTACACGAGAGTCTTGAGGCTGAAAGGAAGCTTTAGAGAAGTAGTGACAATGCCTCAGTCCATCTAATAACAAACAGCCACTCCCTTGTCAGAATTAGCCATCCACACAGGGTCTGGACCAGATCCCACTGGACACCACAGTACTGGACTGGCCGGCAATATCTCTTCCTGTGTGTGTCTTTGGTTTTGTTGCCAATTAAATTAAGTTGATTATGAATGAATTCTGTGCAAATTAAGATTTTTTAAAAGTTTCATAATACAAATTCCAATTCAAACCAAAACGCTCTTCCGATGGATCGACATCTAGATGTGATTTCCGGCGGAGGGCCGGGTTGTGTACCGGGTTACCTGTCCATGATGAGGCCGTGGGGGATGATCACCTTCTCCAGGTCGTCCTCATAATGTCTAGGGACACAGAACAGGTCCAGCTCGTGGCCCTTCTCGTCATCAGCGATCTGTAACACAACAGGACGTCACTACCCCGGGGGTCACGGAGCCTTAACGTCCGCTAAAAGACGCCTCTAATCCCAGCAGCGGCTCCGCAGCCGCTAAGCCACCTGTTTCCCCCGCACCGGTGACGGACTCTACTTATGGCGGCGGACTGATGGAAACCACCTGGCGTTTGTCACGACAGGCCGCCGCGCCTCGAGTGCCGCCACACCCCGAAGCCACCGCCGGCACAGCCGCGCAGCCTCACCTGCAAGTACGAAGCCATGTTCTCTCCGCAGCCGTCCTCCTCGTTCAGTCCCGGAGAAACGTTGGAGGAGTCATGATGCAGGTCCTGATTGGCTGGAGGAGGCGCGAGCCGCTTCTCTATCAACTACCGCTGCTGCGCGTGAGCGCGCGCGAAGCGAGGCGAACCGCGCACGCGACGCGACTCTCCCGGGGTTTAATCCCCTGACGTCAGAATCCAGTTCACCTCCCCGGTAATCTGATTTAACCGACACAAACCTGAGTCAGAACGCGCCGCGCTGGTTCCCAGAAGCGGGCCACCGCTGCGTGTTTCTGGCGGCCGCAGGGAGAGACGCTGCGGGTGACGCAGTTTTAAAAATGTAACGGATGACTCCGCCGCTGCGCGTGATTCAGTTCTATCTGTTCTGATGGTGTTTAACTACTTCTATTACCAGAACTGAATACATGCTATGTAGTGAAGAGCTCACATGTTACTTTAACTTATGAATCATTTATCATTGTTTACTTTCCGTATACAGTAGTAAACTGTAGTATATTGTAAAATTACTCCCAAATAGAACTTAGCTGCTTTGACTTTCAAATAATCATTCTCTATCGAATAAACCTGTAGTCTCACAATCACACTTAAGTTTTACAATATGCAGTATTTTCCGCACTATAAGGCACACCTTCAATGAATGACATTCTAAATCTTTTTCATTTATAAGGCGCACTGGATTATAAGGAGCACTGTCGATTTTTGAGAAAATTAAAGGCTTTTAGGTGCGCCTTATAGTGCGTAAAATACTGTACTATTCTGACCAAATTTAATGCATACTTTAGAAACCATATTTCATATTTACAAATATGAACAATGAAAACACATTTAATATGATCCCAATTTAATGAGTTATAGTCAAAAGAAAAACGTCTTCCATATTACAAAAAAATCAATACTAGGTGTTATTCCACACCAGTAGGACTCATAGTTCAGAAAACCAAAAACACAAACACCATCATCTCTGTAAAATAAGAGTCTTTATGAGAGCCTTGTGACGGCGAGGCCAAATCTCAAATGACACCATTCCCCATACAGAGTCCTACTTTTAGCCTGAGACCCATATACATGACTGTGACTGATGGCAGAAAGTAGAGCACTCTCCAGATGAGGACGGCATGATTGAGAGAAGAGCTTAGTGAAAGAACACTCATTTTTTCTTCTTTTCATCTTTCTTGGCACCGTCCACTTTCTCCTTCTCCTTGTCATCTTTTTTCTCTTTGTCATCTTTCTTTTCTTTCTTGCCCTCCTCCTTTTCCTGTCCTTCTTTCTTTTCTGCGTCTCGGTTGGAAATCTTGTTGTTGATCAAGTTGTGCAGAGCCACCACAGACCGTATGAGCGAGGCGAGGTAGACCACCAGCATCTGGTCATTGGTCTTCAGATAGAAGGCTTTTGTGAAATCCTGAAAAGACAGACAGAATATTCAGCATCACAAAACAATACACCACTCATCATGTGGCTAAATTACATACAATACAAAACTGTGTAAGGTGTGAATCACAAGACATCACGACTGTCCACAGTAGACAAAAAACACCCAACCTAGGTCGCCCCCCTGTGGACAAAAGAAGAAGCTTATTTTGACACTAGGGGGTGTGACTTCTTTTACCGGCTTATTGCTTTGATTTTAATTACATCCCGCTTTGTATTTGTCAGTGTTGGTGTGTTCGTCCGTCCGTTAGTCCACCAAAGAAGAACCAACTCAATCAAAATATTTCATGTTACACCACCTGAAGCTTAAAATAAATTAAGATCACAGCAATTCAACAGATTTCCTTCCACCTGTTGTAAAATAATATTCAAGAAATACACCTCAAACACAATCTTACCAATAGGTTTACATCTGGCAGTAAGTTGAAGACATCCTGCAGCTGGTAGATGATTTGATGATTAATGGGAAGTTTCCCTGCTGCCACTCTCTCAAGGTAAGAACGGATGTCCAGAAGCTTGGAGTTGAGTCCCTTCAGCCCATGAACTTGATTTGTAATGCGTTGTGACAGAGTGCCCACCGTGGTATCCTTGATGTCTCTGTAGACGGGTGTGAATGTGTTAAAATTTACTCAATGTGTTGAACTTTCTGATCAAAAAAAGATTATGAACCAAAGGTTTGTTTAATACCTGAGGAGGTGTTCCACACCCACTTCTTCTGCCTCCTCTGCTCCAATTTCACTGGTGACGTGTTCAAATGTTTTTGACGTTGGAGTTCCATCCTAAAAATATTAAATCCACAATGAAATTGTTTCTACCTTTTCTTCAAATATAACTATTTTTAAGTACCATAATAAAACGTAAAAAATGAAAAATGCAATTGAAAAATATGGGGTATTACGTTTTAAGCAGATTGAATATAAGGAGTGCTCATAAAACACATTTATTTGTAGATCACAGGAGGTGTTACCCAGAAATGCTGTGTTTATTATTGGCAGTTTTTGATTCAATGAAAAACTCCTATCACAACTTAGTCCAAGCAGTTTCAGGAAAAACTGGTATTCAATATGATTCAGTTCAATCTGCAATCCACTTACATCATGAATTTCCTCCACAGAGATGTAAGCTTCTGTTGGTAGACCAAGATCTTTGGGCTTCACATCTATAATTACTAAGACCTGTAAGAGAAAATAAAGGAGAGTTATTTAACAGAACAAGGAAAACAGAAAGACAGCAACAAATAACATTCAGCAGAATGAAAACATTAGGACAAGTAGGTACACACCGAGTTGGTACAGTATTGTTTGATGAGCTCATTGATGGCAATGTCATTCTTATGTAACTTGGGCCCGGTGTGGTACCATCCAACTATTCGTTCTCTGGCTAAAAACCAAGGAAGACCGTTATTCACAGGGCAAATAGGGCCTATATAATATTTGTAAAAGTTATTGTCACAGAAAGCGGCAGTCCTTTACCATTAACTTTCTTGAACATGCCATACATGTTCTCCAAGTAGTCGTGATCCAGGAACCACACAGAGTCATCCCTGTCATCCTCATCAAATGGCACTGAAAGCAAACAGTTACAATATTTACTCCATTGTAAAGTTAGTATTTACAGAATGGAAGTGCAAATATAATAACAGGACAATTAAAGACGATGTCTGGTGAGAAAAGCATGCCTTTATCATAGAAGGGAAGTTTTACAATATTTGATAGTTGGCACAAGGGCAAGGAACTGTTGAAAATACAGATTATTATCTGCCTTTCAAATTTTAATCAAAAGACCTAAAATATATTTGAACACCAAGACACACCTTCAGCTTTTTGAACAGTCGTTTATCTTGCATTCTGTTTTATAATGACTAAACATTCAACAACGAAATGCTGAAAAATGTCTTGCAAGTGTGCTTCGTCTTACAAACACATTCATATTGTGATAATACCTCACTTCATATCCTTATAAAAATTATCTGGATCATGTGTCTCTTGGGAGTCAGTCTATTGAGACCCCATCAAAAGACAGCTGTGGCGGGCTGCTTGGACCCCGATTAGCTCAATGGGTGCCACTGGGTTAACCAACTGCGTGTAGAATAATGTTGTACTATATAGTAAATACATTTCCCTCAAGTCTTTCAAAAGAGTGCCAACTCATATATTGTATATTGGCGAGTTATTTATTACTCTTTCTATTTGGTGTTGGTACTACTTTCTATGTGCTGGTGCCTTCTGTGTACTCACTGTGCTGTGTGCTGACGGAACCACTTTTAGGGATAAATAAAGTTCTGCTACTACTAGTAGTAGTACTGTACTAACACTCACCTGCAAAACTGTTTGAGACATCAAGAACTTTTTTCTGCCATGATCCCAAAAGGACCCCCACCACTCGCTTCTGATTGCCAACCTTTCCTGTCCTAAAAAACAATTTGTAAAATAAAAAGAAAATGAAAGTATCATGTTAGTTAACGATAGTTTGAACCGAAATTAATGACATGGTTCAAGCATAGGCTAAGACGTTAGCTAGGTTGCTAATGTAGGCTAGGCTAATGTCGAGGTCTTCCAATCGCCAATGAATAAAAATAAGAACGTGCCTTTATATATCATGTATTGACATTTGAACTGCTAATCAATCCATATTTGTTAATTTAACAGTTTGCTAACAGTGGCGAACTGACGAACAACACCAATTTCGTTCAAGTAGCCAGCCTGTCATGTCAGTCTTGTAGTCACTATTAACGGGACTGACTCAGCAGGGCAAACATTAGCTTAGCTTAGGAGCAACGTTTTGCTTCCGGCTATTATAATTGTATCGTTTGTTAACGACTGACGACAAATATTACAAATACAGACCTGTTAAAGTGATCGACCACGCTGAGCAATACTAAAGGATGAACGACCACATTTTCAACCGCTAACTCAGGCATTTTTGCAGTAGAGTTCAATAGCTCCTGACACACCGCCACACAATGAGGGTATGCGGCCTTTCCGCTTGAAACTGACGTCACTTCCGTTTCCATTAGCAACACAGACACGAAGCGGATCCAAGGAAAACTTATCGCAGACTAAATGGTAAGGTCTACGTACATACATTTCTTACGTTTCCAATTACTAACATGCTAATGATTATTACAATGATTTCAGTGTGTATAAAATGTCAGCTTATCTTTATCTTTTTATCTTTATCTTTAATTACTATCTTTACACTTGTTTTAAAAGCATGCTCTGTAAATTCATTCATTCACTCATTTTCTGCTGCTTCATCCGCCGTAGCGGGTCAAATGTTTCATTAAATGTTTTTGATTTTATTTTCCAGGCTAAAGTAGAGGAAACACTAAGGAGGATTGAAACTCACAAAGGTGTGATTGGAACAATAGTCGTCAATGCAGAAGGCAAGTCAACGTGCATTACCACAGAAAAAGACATTTTCTGTTATGTTATATGTTATCTATTATTTCTTAATAGATTAATCATATTAATCTTAATAGATTAATCATATCTATCAATTTATCTATCTTTCTATCTATCTATCTTTGTATCTACCTGTCCGTCTGTCCGTCAGTCCGTCCGTCCGTCCGTCCGTCCATCCGTCCGTCCGTCCGTCCATCTATCTATCTATCTATCTATCTATCTATCTATCTATCTATCTATCTATCTATCTATCTATCTATCTATCTATCTATCTATCTATCTATCTATCTATCTATCTATCTATCTATCTATCTATCTATCTATCTATCTGTCTATCTAACATGTACACCTTATACTCTGACCTAAAAGATTTCTGGTTTCAGGTATTCCCATCAGAACAACTTTAGATAATTCCACTGCAGTTCAGTATGCTGGACTTCTTCGCCACCTCTCAATGAAGGCCAGAAGCACAGTCAGAGATATTGACCCTCAGAACGACCTCACTTTCCTCCGCATACGCTCCAAGAAACATGAAATCTTGGTTGCACCAGGTGAGTGTGTAATATTAAATAATTAAAATTAACAGCAGTAAATTAGGGGGAAAAATTACATTTAGTTCCTTTGTCTTTTCTTCTGCAGAAAATGAATTTCTTCTGGTAGTTATTCAGAACCCGTCTGAATAGCTGCCATTCATTCTCATGGGAGTCCACCTTTGGTTTGTCACATGATGGTTTAATAAGGCACAGATCTTTTGCCATGATTTGTAGTGTGTGTGTGTGTGTGTGTGTGTGTGTGTGTGTGTGTGTGTGTGTGTGTGTGTGTGTGTGTGTGTGTGTGTGTGTGTGTGTGTGTGTGTGTGTGTGTGTGTGTTTTAAAATTGAAAGTCAAATATGTCACATCAGTATCCAGTATATTGTTTGTCTTATTGATGCTATTAATGTGTTTGTGTTGTTACTGAAAACATTTGATAATTAACACTGTTGCTCATGAATAGATAGTATTAGATCATCCCTGTTCATTGTGATTATGTAAAGTGACAAATACACAGATATTTCATGCATTAAGAAATACAGTAGTTTGAAAACATACAAAAATGTATAAAAATGCTGGACTTGCCTTTATGTCTTTATTTTGTGTCATGATGGCATATAAGATCTGAATAAACCCTCCTTCTTTTATCTTCTTATTTCCTGCATTTCTTGAGTGAATGCAGTATAACTGCTGTGTGACATGTTTTGTGATCATCCCATCACAAAACATGTTATGAATGGGTTTTTTTTTTCCCTACACATATAAAACAAAAGCTTACTTGTACTGACTACTGCAGTCTGCAGATTCTCTCTAGAATCTATCGAACACTACTTTGTTAAAACCCTTTTGCTGCAATCGTTATGCAGACAGATACCAGCATGTTGTACAGTTGTTTAAGAGTCTTTGCTTTTCCCAATGGGCTGTGATCTCCTGTTCTGCAATACTCCTGGGTTTACTTGCTGCAGCAACCTTCAAATTCCCCCAGAAATTTTCTATGAGACTCAAGTCAGCCATGAGCAAACACTAGAATGTTCTGGGATGTTTTCTGATGCTTTCCCCCAATATTTCCTTAAACTTAATGGAATCCAACTTCCTGTATATCCTAGAGGTTAAGGGTGTCCAAAGAAGCAGTGCAGCTCCAGAGGAGCGTTTTAACATTAGATTTGTAAATGTAAGCCTTTTGGGGATTTAAATAATTTTGAAACTGCAATAGCCATCAAAGTACCATTTTGTGTAAAATGTGGGGGGGTGGGGCATTACAATCCATGATATTGAGCTATTCAAATAGTTCTTGTGTGATATGGTTATTGCAAATAGCTGCTCATAGCCCTACTATACCAGGGAGGTGTTATCATTTTTCTTCCTATGATGTGTTGTCTTTAAAGTTATCTTTAAAGACAACAGGGATTTAACAGGGATTTACTCAAAGTATAAAACCCATTCTTTTGAACAGTTAAAGCAAAATATCAAAAAATGTTTTAGCCAACTTGTGTTGTGGCTACTTGGATGTAAGGAATTCTAAAATGGAGCTTACACTGTTGAGTCTGTTTATAACAAACACATCACCAACCTTGATCTCCTTGTCTGAAACACCACAGCCTTCTGAATGAGAAGATTTAGAATAACTAAATGAGAAGAAGCTGTAGCCAAATGTAATAAAATTTCCCACTGCCTGCACATTTATGATCTTAACACGATTAAATATTCATTGTAGAGTTTAAGTAAGTGAAGTTCATGTAGAATATAAAAACTGTCCTTGCAGCCTTGTCATCTGTTGCCTGTTTTATGGGATTATTTGAGAAGGTATTTAGAATGATGCAGTGAAATAATATGGAGGCTAATTTCTGGATTTTGGACTCTATAGCTCTGCTCCAGGTAAAAATTAAATTAATCATGCATACATCTACTGAATTTATCCATTAGTTCCATCCACATGTCTATAGAAGAAATTCATTACATTGTCCGCGGAGTATACAGGTATAGTCAATGCCAACAACAGAAATATATTTTATAAATATTTTAATGTAAATTTCCATCAAAATGTACAGCAATATATGTTAATAAATAATTAATCACAATTATACATCCCAAATAATACATTACAGAGCAACTGATTGAAAATAAGATTCAACATTTCACAAAAAGAATCTGGTGATGCAGGAAATCATTTGGGGACTTTGCTACTGCAGCTTGAGGGAACGGATTCCTGGGATTTCAATATTCAGAGGCAGAGACCAGAATTGTTTTACATGGCTTGAACCAAAATAAGTCTCATGAAACGACTAGAGAACATGTAGCTTATTGTTACAAAGAGAGAGATAGCGTCTTTCTGTTGTACATGTCATCCATAAAAAAAATAACTGACCTGAAGAGTTTAAGGGGGAAAATACTATTTATTAGTTTGACACAAGCCTGATATGGCCCTTTTCATGTCCTCAATAAAATTAACTTAGTTTTTCAAACTAATGCCAGTAACTCACCATAAGATGTGTGAAGTGTTTGTAATGTTGGACGTGTCTAGATCTACTGTAGTCTTGTGTTTATAGTGATGCCGATTATCAGGAAAACTAGATAATCATGACAATTTGATGATGACATGAGACAAAGTCGGCATGTTGTCTTCTATCTCCAGTCCATCCTAGTCAACCCCCAGACATCTTTCACTTCACATTTTTCCAAGTACAGCTGTCCTATTATTCTGACCAGCAGCAATTCAAATGAAATTTACCTTATAGCCCCCACAGGAAATTGTTAAAACAATAACACATACAAAACTCTTTGTCTATCACAAGTGACTTTACCAGTGGAAAAAGTATTAAACCTCAAAAAACATCACCAATATCATTTGTCATTCTATAGATAATATCCTTTAGGTGTTATCTATCCTCTGCAGAACCTTCACCGGCACACAAACTGCTTCATCCATCAGATGCAGTGCTCACTTGACACCACATAGAGGATGGTCAAGTATTTCTTCCATTTTCATTTCAAGTGCATCCCATCAAGTTTAAGGCCTGAGGTGTGTTTTGATTCCTTGACTCAATTTTCAATTTCTGAGTATTAAGCAAGTGGCCGCCTCACATTCAAATTCTGCTTTCTTAGCTGTCCAGAGAGGCTACAGATTTGTGCCATGTAATACATTTCATTAGATCAACATAATTTATGCAAAAACTCTATATTATGAGCATAAAAGTGGAAAGCCATCTCAGGGACTAATGGGAAGGATCAGCACGGCTCTGACAAACATGCTGGTTCACCTACACAGTGCACTATTAGAGAAGGTGACTGTCCAGACATACATTAGGAGGGTAGCAAGGCAAGGGACTGGATCCTCCAAGTGTTTCCAGTACAGGGAACGGCCCGGCTCCAGCCTGTCTCGTTCTTGTCACTGCTCCTTCGATGAAAGACGTGCATCTGTTCCAATCTATGTCAGAGGTCACCTCGGTGTGTGCCCATTGATTTGGCCCCTGCCCCAGTGAATGCTGGGTAGTGTTAAACATCGCCTGAAGTGCTCCAGCTGAGCTTGCAGTCTCTCCCTCTCTTCTCTGACTTTCTGCCTCTGGCTCACCAGCTCCTAGAAATCAAAAGACAAATCTAAGATTTTCCACACTGTGCCAGTCACAAACATACGTCCAAATGTTAAATGGGAACACTGACTTTATAAGATTGTTGATATATTAGTGTGAACAACCCAATGAGTCACGTAAGCACCATTATCCTCAGATACTTACCCCCATAGTGAGAGAGAGCTGCTCTGCAGTTCGGGTCAAGTTGTAATTCTGTACTTCAAGTCTTTTACACTGTCCATGAAGAACCTGCCTCTCTATACTCCATTCTGCGCAGAGAAAATCACATAGACATTATCTAAAGGTTAATATGTCTATAACGCAAATCACCTGAAAGTATAGTCCAATAATAGGTGAGTAGTCACCTGTGGGATAAATATTCAATTACTTATTTCTTTACTTATTTTCCTATGTTTTTCTTCATAATTTTTTAAATTTAATTTAATTTAATTTAATTTAATTTTTTAATTTATAATAGTATAATAATCATTACAGTTTGTGGTGAGGGGTTTCAGACATCAGACCAGGACCTCAGCAGAGGAGCAGGATTAACTTACTGGTTTGCTTACAGCTTTAGTTGAACCAAACTACTAGTTAAGCACAAGTGCAGATACACAAGCATCTCGAACTTAGGTTAGTAAATAGGAGTGAGTTCTGCAAAATATAAAAATTAGGTAAAATTACCTGTTTATCCAAAATAAATGCAGGAAAACCCCTCTAATATACTGTTGTTTTATAAACCCATTAAGGGTTTATAAACCAACAGTATATAAGTTGGTTTTACAAAGAAGAAAAATAAAAATACATTTTTCAAATGCAAATTGCCCTGCTTGGTTCAGTTCATACTCACAATTCATTGACAACATTTTATTGGCTGTTATCAGGTTGTTAAGTATTAAATGCCACGTTTGGTATCAACCTTTAAAATCTAATACTAATCGACATCTACATTTATTACACTAACTCACCATCAACATACTCCTGGTAGGCCTCAAAAATAGCTTCAATTCCTCTCCACTTATTTGATGATGCTTCCAACTCTTCATCCTCGTCTTCCTCCTCCTGACTAGACTCATCCTCATCAGAAAGGTTTTCCTGTGGTCCTGGAGTGTTCTTGCTGACTGCGGGGAAATGGAAGTGATGGCCATTGATGTGTGTGTGCTGAGAGGTGTGGTTAGGATTTGAGCTTTTCAGATGAGAGACGCTGTGAGGAAATGAACGGCTGGCCTTCAGGCTGGTGTCAGAGATGCAGTTTGAGATTCCTAGAAGAAAAAACAGAGACGAAAAGGCCACATCAGACTTCACATCCATTTTTCATGTGGTACGTATATTGCACCTAACCACCACTAGGTGGCAGAACATTGTCACTTTCTAATTTACGAGCGTCCCCAAAGGGCCAGCGTGCATGCAGGTGAATGGCTAACCTTTACTCTGCAGCGTGCTGTTTGTGGACTGCAGCACAGCCTGGTGGAAATGCTGAGCAAAGGCCTCTGGTGTGAAACTCTCAGGGGGGCGATTCCATCCATTCTGCACAGGACTTGGCTCCTTTTTCTGAGGAGAAGCCACAACGCTGCTCTGGATTCCCTGGTGCTTCTTGTTTGATGGAGCCTCCATGAATTCAGCCTTTTCATGATGCAGAGTTAAGGGCAGGGGGATGCACGCTGCGTGGGAGTCCAGAGCAGGTTTGAATGTGTCGTTCTGGAGGCGACGCTTCGGTTTGAGAAGGTGGGGAGGGGAAGGGCTGGGGGAGTCTGGGTCCAGATGCCCGTTTGATTGACACGACGGAGGAGCAGACGGGGAGTTGCCTAAAAAAGAAAGAGTTTAGAAAGAGTTTCTGTAACTTTCAACATCATGTGAACGTTACACATCTGCTCTGTCATCTGGTGAATCTCACCAGATGACAGAGCAGGAGGACTGCTGCTCAGAGGTGAAGGATTATATCGGAGTGTGTCCAACGTCACAGTCTTCCTCTGAATTGCCCTCAGGAGCTCCTCTGTCCTCTCCTTATCTACAGAGAAAAAGACAGAATGAGAACACCTGTCACTTATATTTGAAAATATGACTTAAAATATTGACCTGGATAAGGTAGTGTTGGAAAGAGAACAACAAATATGTAACTTCACTGAGATATCACAAAACTTTCCAAGTAGATTAATCTATTTCTTTTTGTACACTGTTCTTTTCACAATGGCAGATAAAAATTTAAATCTATATTTATAAATGTAAGACCTATCTAGATTAACTTTATTTTTGTCTCCTTTCTCCCACACTCAGTAAACAGCAACAACATCAACAAACTGCATTATCTATTAGGAAAATTCAGAAAAAACTGTGGTGTGGAGGAAGAGTAGAGTGGGGGTATTTCACACATTTACCTCTCCTCTGCTGGGGGCTAACGTGGGAAAGGTTGAACATGAGGAGGAAGTCCTTCTTCTCCTCCAGCTTCGGGGTGCTGTCCATCTGCTCGGCTGAGTATGGGGTCGTTAAAGGACTTGTGATTTTCGAAGGCGAGGAGGTCTTTCTCTTGCATCGCACAGCCTGTGGAGAGAGACTGCGCTCTCTCATCATCCTCCTCCTCTTCCTCCTCTTCCATGCGAGGAGCTCATCACGATGGGACAGTGTAGTTAGACCACACACACGCAGAAAGTCCATTTTCTTCGTAGGGAGAAAGTTAAACAAGTAAAAACAGTCTAATAACTAATCTAACTAATCTCCATGTGTAACTATGAAATGTTTATGCATTCATTTACCTCTGAGGATGTGTCCAATTTCAGTGGAGGCTGTTCTGTCACTCTCCTCAAATGGGCTTTCACCTCCTCTTCATCGCTCTCATCATATGACTCATCCTGTTCATAGTAATAACCTGATAACAGCAGAGGATGTGAGGAATTAACTGTCATCATAAATAATTTTAAGTCGATGGTTTTGTTGTAGTAACAGCAGCATCTATTCACCACAATGAAAAAAAATCCCCTCTCTATCCAGCTCCACGCTCACCTCCCTCTCTGGCCTCCCTCCTCTTCCTCTCCTCCAGGTCCAGCTTACTGAGCAGCCAGCGGTGCTGCTGGAGAACCTCGTCATACACCAGCATGCTGTCATGCGGCTGGCGTTCCCTCAGAGGGGCTGGGGAGGCCGTTTGGCGCTGCCTCCCAGCGTCAGGAGCCACACACGACCTGTGGTAGAGGTTGCCGGTGTGATGCCGGTTGTAAAGGCTCTGAACGGCTCGGTCCTGCTCCGCCTTGCTCCAGGAGCCTGTTTCTGTCAAACTGACTCCTCTCACTGAGGTGCATCTTTCCGTTCCTTCTGTTCTCCTTCTGCCTCCATCTTCCAGCTTCTCCCCCCCCCAGCTCAGGGGGCCTCTGTCAGCTCTGGTCAGTCCGGGTGGAGGTCGACTGGGCGGTGTGGGAGGGGTGAGTCCCCTGCGTGAGTCTGCAGGAGCGTCGACAAGGGAGGCTGGATTCCACAGTGTAGTGGAAGGGACAGGAGGATGATGGAGACTCTTGGGGGAGATAAGGGGGGGTGGGGCACCGAGGCAGGGAGTCACATCTTTGCTGCCCGTGATGTGACGTACTGAGTTGGTTCTGTTCAAGAAAA
>CM023611.1:13530777-13545777 GCA_013358685.1 Antennarius maculatus | reverse complement strand
CCTCCTGTTGGGCAGGAGGGGGACTGGACACATGGGCTGGAGAGCAGCCATCACATTTCTCGCCCTGTGACCCCACAGACAGACAACGTCCTTCTCAAATTCAGCGATGAACACAGACAAAAAGTCTGTTACTGCGTCTTGAGTCGTCCTGTTTTTCAATCAGCGCACAGCAAGGACAGACACCAGCCTTAACCTTTCTGCTGCCGTCCTGCTCCTTCCTATTCTCCCACCCCTAATTTTTTAACATCCTATTCTCCATTTTCCTGCCTCCCTTCCTCCATCTTTTTTCTCTGAATGAGTGAATGGGAGCCCCGAGCAGGCAGAGCCACAGAGTGGTCTTTGTCAGAGGGGAGAAAGGCAGCTCTGATCCAGGGGGAAGTGGCTGCTGTGGGTGCTAACCCTGGCATTGTGTGAGGGGCCTGGTTCCTCACCCCACCTTAACTTCAGTCACACACACACACACACACACACACACACACACACACACACACACACACACACACACACACACACAGGTCCCTCTTCACATTCTGAGCCTTTTGTGGGGAAGGGTCAAGTACACACACAAACACACACACGCACGCACACACGCACACGCGCGCACACACACACACACACACACACACACACACACACACACACACACACACACACACACACACACACACACATAAACACTCCAGGAAGCTGAACACAATAGGTGCCAGTCTTCTGCAGCCTCCACGGTTTCTTTACAAACCTCTTGTGCTGCTGAAAAAGACCTGGACTGATTAGTGACACCATTAAAAAAAAAAAAAATAGAGATTTGGGGATAGTAAAAAAAAATGGAGGGATGTCTGGTAAAGACAGTTTGATGCTGGGGTGTAAAAGCACATTTTCTTTTGTAGAGGCAGCGGCAGGAGAGCACATAAAGAAGACGGACGACTCATCTGTCTCAAAGAAAGCATCACAGAGCGAGAGGCAGGGGAAAGCAGAAAGATAGGAGGACAAAGAGTAGAGACACCCAGAATGACGGCGACGGTTGGATTTACAGACCCTCCTCACCTGCCGTCCGTCAGCCCTCCACAGACCGTTGCTGGTCTTGGTAGGAGCGATGGTCACAACCGGAGGAGGGTTGGGGACACTGAGACCCCTGGTCTGGCCCAGAAGGGGTCCTAATGATCCCCGCTTAGGAGTGGTGACCGGGGAACTGTGGCTGGTAGCCGGGGAAGTGACGGGCGATGAGTCGCCGCTAACAGCAGAACCTGAGGCAGGAACAAAATGCAGATCATTAAAGCCTAGAAGCTCAGATTAAAAAGACTACAGGTACAAAACCATCCGCTGTGACATAATACCGCTAGTAGATGAAAAAACAAAGTTTTCTGTCAGTGTGACGAGGTAAACAGCGCTTCAATCATTTTGATGAAAAGGCTTCTCACAAGATATGACAAAAGTAAAGGACAGAATAAAAAGACACACGAGGTTGAAGAAACAAGGAAAACGGTGGTGGATTAAACGCATGTCATTAACAAAGGTGTTTAAAAGAGGCTGGAGTGTGACGCAGAGAAAGCGGGTGGTGTGAAATATGGTAAAAAGAGAGAATGTGTGTTGTTTGTATAGAGTTCAATCCGCCATTACTCAATTACTGTAACGCTCATTAATCAGGAGGAAAAGTCAGATCAAATAAGGAGGAGGACATAATGATGGGATAGAGAGAAGGTGGGAATGAATATGAGCTACGGGGAAACAGAGAGAGAAATGAGATGGGGATAGACAGAGAGAGAAAGAGAGAGAGAGAGAGAGAGAGATCTTGTTCTAATTGACTGTAATTAGATTCTCATTATTAGGAGATGAATGGCAGCGGATGAAGGAAGAGGCAGAGAGGGAGAGGTCACAATAGGTCAGCTCTTATTTAACACCTTCATTAGGACGCCAATGAGTTTACAGAGGATACACACACACGCACACACACAAACACGCACACACACATACACAAAGATAAAATAAACTATATATTTCCTTGGGTTGTGAAATGGTAGTCACTGGGATTGTGTTATAACACAAATGCGTCCAGCTGTAGGTCACTAATGCCTTTCTCTATCCTTCAGTAGGCCTATAGTCAGACATGGTGGGGAAATATGTTTGTTTTTGCTTTCGGCTGAGAACTGGATGAGAGGATCGACACTATTTACACATCTATACAATTAATATGAATCCAATACTAATGGGATGATCGTAGCATCAAAATAAATTGAGCTATGTTCATATTATGGGGCGGCACGGTGGCGCAGTGGTTAGCGCTGGTCCGGGTTCGTGTCCCGCTCTGTGAGGAGTTCGCATGCTCTCCCCGTGTCCGCGTGGGTTCTCTCCGGGTTCTCCAGCTTCCTCCCACCTCCAAAAGCATGCGCTTCAGGTTGATTGGCCGGTCCCAAATTGCCCGTAGGAGTGATTATGTGTGAGCGTGTTTGTATGTCTTTGTATGTGGCTCCGCGGTGCACTGGCGTCGTACCCGGAGTGTCCCCCGCCTCACGCCCTATGCCAGCTGGGATAGGCTCCAGCTCCCCGTGACCCGCTACGGCGGCTACAGCGGCGGTACATGAAAATGTATGTATGTAAAGGTATGTATGTTCATATTATCAGTCTTATAACACTCAATTTTGATTTTCATTTTGGCCCAAATGTGGTTCAAATGTGATTTCAGAGTTGTGTAATAAAAACAATCTTCTCCTAACATCTTCAGGTCACATTCATGTGTGGTCCTGGATACGGTTATGACAGGAAGGAATGGTCATATCAGAAATCATATGGCTTCTCTCACACACACACATGTTCTAACCAACCAGCATTGAAATTAAAGAACATTAAACTTGTGAGGAGGAGAGATGGTAACGACAGAGGAGACCATCGTGCATAGGATTCTCTAGTAGTTGCTGTTGGGAGGGACAGATGCATTCACAAGAGAGCTAAATACAGACCCCTTCTAATAGGTTTATATGATAACATGTTATTCACAGGTGTGAAAGAGAATGCTAACTAATCCAATAGTTTTGTTTTTATTACACCCATGGATAAAATAACTCATGAATTTGCAGCATTGCTCTGGTTTTCTAGCGGGGTACGATCACGGCTCACCTCTGGGATCCTCGGCCTGTTTGGCCAGTTTACGCAGGGCAGCAGCGAATCCGTTTGCAGACTGAGCAGCTGCGTTCCCATTGGTTAACGGGCTGAGGGGACTGACGGTAGCCGTGGTTCGGTTTGCCGTGGAGATCATTCCTAATGATGGTGATTTATTGGACTCATGGTTCATACCTGAGGATAGGAGGAAGAGGAGTGTGATGAGATTTAAAATCCAGAAGTAACAAGTTGGTGAACATGTGATTATATCGTCACAAAGCAATTAGATGACCACCTTTAAAAAAACTTTAGCTTTCTACAACAGCTTTGAAAAAAGTTGGTGACTTCATCATCTTGACAAAATGAAAGTGATCAAGGACACACTTGTGTGTAGGTGTGTCACGTTGTGTCTGCACATCAGAGGTAGTGGTTGCACGAGTACGGGTCATCTCCACTGGAGACACAGTGGAGGGGGCAGTCGTGTCAAATAGAGCGATGACCCTAATAGCAAATCACACACATGAGTGCACACACGTCCGTTTCCTCAAGGGAGTTCGTCCACACATGAAGAAATGTGTGTGCACGCACACGTTGGTAAGTTTCACTGCAGGTTTACACCCTCGCACAGACGCAGACATGTAAACACACCTAGGTGCACACACAACTACACAAACACACACCAAACACACACCAAACACACACCAAACACACACCAATAACAAGCAAACTCATTGATCTACTGAACGGTGGACACACTCAGTAACCTTTGTCTTCACTCCCCAGCCTCATACTGACCCACTAATATTAATTACAGCTGGAATTAGCCAGCCCCCCCCCCCCCCCGCCTACAACACAATGACCTCATTACTACCACAACACATACACACCTTTCAGAAACACACACACACACAAGCCACTACTGCATGTTGTACACATCAGATGAAGTCAGAATAAACAGGAGCAGGACGGCCCCAGGCGGCGTAAATCCTGACGTCACTTCAGCCGCCTTCCACCCCCCCTGCCAGCTTTCACACATGTGGCCAAAAAACACGCAGAGGAAGCTCCCGAGTGATTAACAACAGATTAGAGGATATACGAAGAGGAGAGGGGGGGGTGGGAAGAAATGGACAAAAGCCAAATGTTAACAGCGTAAGTGGACACAGAGGTACACAGGTAGCCGTGTGATGATGCAGAACATCTAACACGCCAAATCAGCATGTTTGGAAAATGAACACCAGAGTTCAGAGGGAGAAACCACATTTTCCTAGCAGCTCAGTAAGTTAATAAGAAGCTGCTTTTCTTTCTGTTTGTCGGGAGGTTCCTCAAAGCAGACACCTGTCAGCCAAAACACGGACCCGCTCTGAATGACATGTCTGATGTGTGTGAGGTGCAACACGCATGCAGGTCCTGTTGTGTGTGTGTGTGTGTGTGTGTGTGTGTGTGTGTGTGTGTGTGTGTGTGTGTGTGTGTGTGTGTGTGTGTGTGTGTGTGTGTGTGTGTGTGTGATAGAGTAAAACAACATGACGCTTTTCCCTTAGATGAATGTGATCATTCCTCAGTCTGGTTTTCTGTTCTCTTTACTGCTTTCTTTACAAGGTCTATCGTTCAAATGGAGCAAATTAGAGAGAGGCAGAGAGAGAGAGAGAGACAGAGACAGAGCCCACACACACACACACACACACACACACACACACACACACACACACACACACACACACACACAAAGAGAGAGAGATGAGGAGAGTCAGAGCTCAGATCCCGACAGGCTGAGCATGTGAGTGTGTATCCCCGACTCCGCTGAGCCCAGCAGCCCAGGGAGAGATGATAAGACAGTTTCTATTGACTCTTTCTCTTCCTCCCTCCTCTGAAGCCACTCTTTCCTTCCTCTCCCTCTTTTTCCTCGTTCCCTCTTTCCCTCTCATTTATCCAGCACAGTGGAAGCTTATTTAACAAAAGCCAACACACATAATCTCTCTGTGATTCTTGCTTTCTTTCTTTCTTTCTTTCTTTCTTTCTTCCTTTTTATCTCCAATCCTTTTCTCTCAGGCTGTTTCTTCTGATATTTATCCGTGTCACTCACAAAACATGCTAACATACGGATGTGACAATAATTCAAACACACAAACAGACACACACTCACCCTGCTGCTCACTCTTCTCCTCCTGCTCCGTCTCTCTGCTCCTCTGCTGAGACTCTCTCTCTCTCTCAGCCTTGCAGCTGCTATGTGGTCACGTGACCTCTTTTCTACCCCGCCCCCCTCCTCCTCCTTCCCCTCTTCATCCACCACCTCCTCCTCCTCCTTCCCCCCCTCCCTCTCCATCTATTGCCCTCCCATCTCATCCCACCTCCTCTCCTCTTCTCTCCTCTCTGTTCTCTTTATCTTTACATTTTCTCTCCTCAGCTGTCCCTTCTCTCAAACTGTACGCTCTGTCATTTTCTTTTCTCGCTCTCTCTCTTCATCCCTCCTCCACCCTTTCGGCTCAAAATCCAGGGAGGGAGGAGGGTGATAGTGCTTGGGGGGTGTAAGGGTAGGAAGAGGAGGGGTGGTTATGGTGGTGATGGGGAGGGTGTGTGTGTGTGAGACCCTCCATCCATCACTCTGTCTCTCTGCTAGTCAGTCTGCTTTGGGGACAGGGGTGAGGTGGGGGAGGGGAAGCTTCTGACAGTGACCTTTCACCCCTCACCTGTGACCTCTGACTGCAACAGACCGCAGGGTGAACCACACAACAGCCCTAAACACAAATTAAGACGTCTAACTCGCTTTAGAAGTCATTTCTTAAAAGCGACAACTGGATGAACGGCCACACCAGCTGCCCCACATGGCTTAAACAGAAGACATGATGGATGGATGAAAAATTCATTCATTCATTAATCAACATCACAGAGTCAAAAAGGAAAGCTATTAAAAAAATTCTGGATTCTGTGCCGTGAAAGCTTAACAGTGTTGGGGTTTTCCAACGGCGTTAAGACAAGCTTATCTTAGCTTCTTTATTATCTACTCAGATCAAATAAAAAAGAAGGTCTTAGGAAAAAAAACTGAGCCTGGAAAAAGGTCAGAGAGGAGAACGGACAATTTGATAAAGTACAGTATTTTCCATACTATAAGGCGCACCGGACTATAAGGCGCACTGGACAATAAGACATGCTGGACTATAAGGCGCACTGGACTATAAAACGTGCTGGGCTATAAGGCGCGCTGGACTATAAGACGCACCGGACTATAAAGTATGCTGGACTATAAGGCGCACTGGACTATAAGGTGCACTGAACTATAGGGCGTGCTGGGCTATAAGACGCGCTGGACTATAAGACGCACTGGACTATAAGACGCGCTGGACTATAAGGCGCACTGGACAATAAGACGTGCTGGACTATAAGGCGCACTGGACAATAAGACGTGCTGGACTATAAGGCGCACTGGACTATAAAACGTGCTGGGCTATAAGGCGCGCTGGACTATAAAACGCACCGGACTATAAAGTATGCTGGACTATAAGGCGCACTGGACTATAAGGTGCACTGAACTATAAGGCGTGCTGGGCTATAAGACGCGCTGGACTATAAGACGCACTGGACTATAAGGCGCACTGGGCTATAAGACGCACTGGACTATAAGACGCACCGGACTATAAGGCGTGCTGGACTATAAGGCGCACTGGACAATAAGACGTGCTGGACTATAAGGCGCACTGGACTATAAAACGTGCTGGGCTATAAGGCGCGCTGGACTATAAAACGCACTGGACTATAAGGCGTGCTGGACTATAAGGCGCACTGGACTATAAGGTGCACTGAACTATAAGGCGTGCTGGGCTATAAGACGCACTGGGCTATAAGACGCACTGGACTATAAGACGCACTGGACTATAAGGCGTGCTGGACTATAAGGCGCACTGGACAATAAGAAGAGCTGGACTATAAGGCGCACTGGACTATAAAACGTGCTGGGCTATAAGGCGCGCTGGACTATAAAACGCACTGGACTATAAGGCGTGCTGGACTATAAGGCGCACTGGACTATAAGGTGCACTGAACTATAAGGCGTGCTGGGCTATAAGACGCACTGGGCTATAAGATGTACTGGACTATAAGACGCACCGGACCATAAGACATGCTGGACTATAAGGCGCACTAGACTATAAGACGCACCGGATTATAAGGCGCACTGGACTATAAGGTGCACCATCAACAAATGGCCCAGTTCAAAACTTTTTTTCATATATAAGGCGTACTGGATTATAAGGCGTATTGCTGTTTTTTGAAAAAATTAAAGGCTTATTGTCCGGAAAATACTGTATATGTCTACATCATTCCAGTTATCAGCTAGAAATATGCTAAAATGATACCGCATTCACACCAGTATGGTGAGTATTCATGTTTGGTGTGACTCATCAAAGTTTACTGCTGGTGGTAGGGACCAAAAAGATTCACAAACATACTGGCATTACAAACATACCACACTGTCACAAGAATGCTAACATTTACCATATTGGACAGATGCCAGAGAAACCGACAGTGAAAAATGTTTCTGTTGGGCCAAACATTGATGTCTAGATGTTGAATGAGCTTTATTTTTAAAGGAACACAGGCAAGAGGACATTAAGCAGCATTAGCTTGGTAGCATACCCATGCTCTCGTAGCTACAGACGCTGTACACAAGTTAGCTTCCAAGTCACGGTGTCATTATGTCAGACCATTGATGCATTAACTAAAACAGAATCTGGAAACCAGAGTCACCAACCCTGCCATGGCTGACAATATTCCAACATGTGTAAGAAATTAATACGCTGCTTGTGCCAGAAATGGAAACTACACCCAACCATGACTCCATTCATGCACACACAAACACGCCTTTATACACAATCACACTCTAATCAGCATGATGCAAGTTTACAGGACATGTTGAGGCCTGTGTCTCTGACACCTTCCTGTGTCTCTCGCTCCCTCCTTCACTTTTGCTGTCTCTCTCTCTCTCTCACACACACACACACACACACACACACACACACACACACACACACACATACAAACACACACACACACATACACACACACACACACACACACACACACACACACACACACACACATACAAAAACAGGCAAACAGCTAATACACAGGGGGATTGTGAGGACAGCGGGGGGACCTACTCTACCCTTTCAGCTCATTATTGAGGGACAATGTCTAGTCTGTGTGTGTGTGTGTGTGTGCGTGCGTGCGTGCGTGCGTGTGTGTGTGTGTGTGTGTAAACAGGGATGGGTCATTAAGATTGAGGAAGAGGCTGTAAGACACTACCTACAGATGAACCCTCGTCTCTCTGGCATCACCAAACTGATGTCACACAATCCCGATCTTTTTGCTAGGGATCTATCCTTGGATTAGTTTTTTTTTTTTTTTTGGTAGCATGTTCGCGTAGTTGGTTGGTGGTTTTGTCATTACCGTAGCAAACCTTCTAACCCTACCACTGGTGGATGCAAAGGTGCTGCTCCTCCTGTGCAGCTGCTAACCAGTAAGGAAGACCTGACATATATTTAGTTTTCTTTTAACTATTCTGAAGGTGCACAATGCACAGAGTAGTATTTAATATAACAACCTGCTTATTTGGTCCTACCAAGTCAATCAGTGGTCAGATTTTACCTTTTGTTAGTTGATATTTGTGACCGCCCCTCCCCCAAATAAATGATTCCATTAACTGAATATCAAAAGAGACCACGTTGGAATGTGATGTACATCTCACTAGTTCAGTCCTGTCATTAGATAGATAGATAGACAGACAGACAGACAGACAGACAGACAGACACAGACAGACAGACAGACAGACAGATAGATAGATAGATAGATAGATAGATAGATAGATAGATAGACAGACAGACAGACAGACAGACAGACAGACAGACAGACAGACAGACAGACAGACAGACAGACAGACAGACAGACAGACAGACAGACAGACAGACAGACAGACAGATAGATAGATAGATAGATAGATAGATACTTTAATAATCCCGGAGGAAATTGCACATTATCAGCTATTTTTTGAAAGTGCAAACTGTTAGGAATATGTAAGTTTGTACGTAAGAGTATTTACAAAACCTGGCTGAAATGCCAGCTTTTTTCAGAAGCACTTTTTTTTCTAACTGTGACACAGATCTGATCTCTCCAAGGCCATGCAAACGACAAAAAGAAAATCCAACTGGAGGCCACAAGTCATGAATGGAACTGTCAGATTGGAATCCTTGAGGCTTTTTTGAATAAACACATGTACTGTGCTTTGTTGTTGCCAACAGTCACCGGCAGCACGGTTAAACTAAACAACCAACAACAATGCAGACTCTAGAGCAAATTTTTATGCGTATGTTTGCTTTGAACACGTCCATGTTGGTGCAAAATACAATCCATAAGTTGATGAACAAAAAAGTCTTTGACTCCTGTAAAAATGCCTCAATGCCTTCATTTCACAGATACAAGTTGTACTATGAATGTGAACCCTTAAGACAACCCCATCTGATCCGAGGCTCATAATGTGACTGTTACCTGAATGTGTGTGTGTGTGTGTGTGTGTGTGTGTGTGTGTGTGTGTGTGTGTGTGTGTGTGTGTGTGCGTGTGTGCATGTGTGTGTGTGTGTGTTTGTTTGTGTCGGATACCATATTAGAATGACTGCGCTCACTTTTGTTTATGAAGACTTACCAACCATTAGACCAACAATGAGATAATGAGTGTGAATGTCCTCTAAACACAACATACGCTTTATAGCATTTTAAGACATTATTACTGCATCTACAGCTGATAGTAATCCCAACGTGAGCTACTGTTGCTTTTACAATAGCTGGCAGACATTTTTAAATTCCTTCAACAAGCTCGCATGCGCTGACAGAGAGAAAGAACCAAAGAGAGGGGAGACGAAAAGTAGCCAAATGTTTTACAGCCTCTTAAACTTGTCTGTAATAGCAGTCAGAGTGGCGTCAACAGAGCAGTCTCCAGGGTTACTCCAGGGGCTGCTAAATGGCTTTACTTGCTCCAGTCACTCTGCAGTTCGCACAGAAACACTTAACACTTCGTTACAATCCATAAACAATGAACACCCTCTCTCACTGCAGCACCTCAGACACTCCTGTGTACAGAAATACACCAGTATATGACCATAAACGTCAGTAACATGTCATGAGATGGCATCAACACACATACATAAACGTGTGTTTGTGTAAATGCATGAAAAGACAAGCACATGCGCAATTAGCTGACTCAGGATTCGAGCGCCGTGCGTCACAAAACGTATGCATGTGACCCCTAGGGACTGAACAGCCAGCATGCATTTATTGCTTTGGGATAAATGGAGCAGAAAAAACACAAACTGTTATAACCAACACCTCCAGCAAAAAAACCAAAAAAAAACAAAAGAAAAGAAAAACAAAAAAAAACAAATAAAAAATTTAAAAAAACAAACAGGAAGAAACATCCAAAAAATGCGGAGAGAAGTAGTAAGAACATCACAGCAAAGGAAACAAAGGAGAATGTATGTGGGGTGCATATTGTGTTTCTTATTAAACAGCATGTTTGCCAGAGCAGAACTATGTTTACTTTGCTATCATAACACTGTGAAAATGTTAATGAAATGTCTATGAATCATCTCAGACAGCTCAGAGCAGAACGAGGCCTGTCAGTAAAGATTGGATCGCTCCATTAAAACAGCTCCTCTTCCCTCCTCTCTTCTCTTTTTCTTGAACTCTGCAGGGCACGTTTCATTTTTCAGAGACCCCTTCTCCATTTCTGTAATCAACATACTTGTCTATGAGCTATCTAACTGTGTTAAGATACACAAAGATTATATAAATAGCAGCCATTTTTGGACCCTCACACTTTTTCTCTTATCTGGGCGTGTCATCATGTCATTGCTCTGTCATTTCCTCCTCTACTATCTCTTTCCCAGCCTCCTACTTCTCACTCAACAACCTCTCACATCACGTTGGATACGGATCGGTTTTTCCTCCCCGTGTCATCGAGCTCCTCTGCAGCGTGCGCCTCAGTTGAGTTTCTTTGATAGAGGGTTGATGCAAAAAAGATAAAACAATATGAGACAAACCAACCTGACTTTTTCTCAGCTTGTTTCCATTCATGGCTGCGTCTGACTCTTGCCTACAGGATTATGTGTGTGTGAGTGTGTGTGTGGTGGAGATGCATGGAGAGGGTCACGTCAGACAGTTGACAGCCATAGTTCCTTCTTGTCTGTTCACCAGGTGCTGACATCATCACGCTGGTTAGACCTCAACCATCTGAGCAAACACGAGGAGGGTGAACACATGCAGACACTCGTGTTGCACGAAGGTGTGTACAGACAATTCAGCTCTGCACATAGACTGGCCCAACAGGCTGCTGTTGGTAAAGAGGAGACTGTAATTGGGGTGTGTGCAGCAAAGCCCTGCTGTCGTAAACACTGATGTTATTGTGGCAGAGGAACATTCCAAGTTCCTCATTTATTATCAGTGACAAAGGACTAATGAGAAAGCAGCCTTGCTGTACCTGTAAGTCTGATGCTGTTCACTAAACTTTCCAACGGAGGAACGTTTTGTCCAGCTTCCCTCACTCAAGCCTCAGACGCAAAAAAAAAAATGGATGAGCTCATTAGTGTGAATTTCAATGCTGAAAAAGTGAAAACATGAATCAGAAATCAGTCCACTATGGTTCGACAAGAAATTTCACGTGTCTGTTGACAATACGGTGTCTTTAACACATAAGGTACACACATAAGACACGGCGATCATGCAATTTTGTCCAGTTCTCATTGGTGGAGGTAATAATCATCTTTGTGTTTCCATGATCATCTCATGCATACATTCATTTGTATTTGTTGCAGCAGCTGAAAGAAAATATTGTACAATCTAGATTCTTATGACATCAAACACTTCTGATCTCTAAGAATACATTATATTAAAATATCGCAACATAAAGAACTGTCATTCTCACACCATCCAGAACAGCATATGATGAGTAAAATAATGACACTGTAGTTAAAATACAAATAACAGCAATTTTCAATGTTAATTACTTTAGTAATGACTTTGAACAGGCCAAACCGATCTCTACAGGAACATTAGATGGCCTGTTTCATGAGATTGTTCACCCATACGCTCTCTCCCAGGTCAATAGGTGTGCCCATTATTCTCCTGATTAATCAATTAATTTAACAACCATCAGAAAGAAGAGTTAAAGTAGTTCTTTAAAGTTTCTCAGATCACAAGGTGGCATATTCTTGTGTCCAAATACTGTATGTTGAATCTATTGTGTTGTAAAACTCATTCATTTGAGAAGTCAGAATTTTATGAAAAAAATCTTTTTCATGTTTAATCTCTTTTTTTTAATACAGATGATTAACTGAACAATGGTTAACAGGGTTCTTAGTGGTTTTGCTTGATTTTGTGAAAAAACTGACATTGATATATTTTTCTTTTCTGCGACATCACAACGTGACCACATTCAGGAATGTTCACCACATGAGACAAAGAGCTTTATTTAGAATGACTTATTCAGTAATTTTTTTGTTATGGATTTGACACATTTAAATGAAGAGGACTGCCAGTCACAATAAAATTATGTAATAAATTACTGTAATATAAATCTACATGAATACTTTAAAATAAACGTTGATTTTTTTGTATTAAGCAGTAATAAAGTTGTAACATGACGTGTTTAAGTAAATTTACCTTCACAGCTTACTTTACCTTCACGTTCTTCAATATGACTCTTACACTACAAATACTTCAAAGATGCTGAAATTACATGTGGCACAGATCTAAAATGAGACTCTTTAGCTTGATGTTTCTTGAAAAAACGTTAAAATATTTATCTACTTGTGGTTTTCTTCATGATCTCTCTCAATAGTTCTTGAAGAGTCACCAAACTCTGACTGAATCATCACAGTTTCACCCAATATCTGATCTGAGTTGGAAGCTTTTAGTATTAATTGTTGCACTGGTGTCAGACCAAGATTCAGATTATAATGCCCTCAATATTCTATTATAATTTCAAAAAATCATGGATCCATCTCTTTATCAGGATCTATGTGCCACTCTTGCTCGAAGTGAATAAAAAAAATCCACACCTAGTAATAAAAGTGATAAAAGGGCTGAAAAAGTGTGTAATGGTAAATGAAGCGAAGGTAAAATCGTAAATGGATGGACTTTCGATATCTGCCATAAACAGGACAATAATATAATAAAAACCCAATGAAATAGTAAGAGCCAGGGTGAATCTATGAGGAGGAGGTCATTAACGAGATTGGAAGTTTACTCAGTGACCCCTGCTGAGCAGCTGCTCTCCGGCAGGTCAGGAGCAGCACATGGCGCATGGACAGTGTGTGTGTGTGTGTGTGTGTGTGTGTGTGTGTGTGTGTGTGTGTGTGTGTGTGTGTGTGTGTGTGTGTGTGTGTGTGTGTGTGTGTGTGTGTGTGTGTGTTGAACTCCACCTGCAGGGTGTGTACACACACAAAAGCGACGTGATCCGCTTGACTGCTGCTAATGCGCCAGCAGCATCCCTCCAGCCCCCACAATACAGTCCCTGTTAAAGGTCCCCGTTAAAACGCGACTCGTCCAACTCCCGTGGGTGTGTGTGACAACTGAACCATCACCAGAGAGAAGACGGCTGACACGCTGCTGTGTTTCATGTCTGTCTATCCGTTAAGTTTTAGCACCAGCAAAGAGGAGCGATGTTTGATCACGGACAAGTTTGACAAGAAAGATAACATAACAGAGAACCGCAAACACCTTAAAGAGCCTCGCCTGCTGCGGCTCCGTCAAGACTAACACGCTTAACGCTGTGCAACAGGAAGTGAGGCAATCTAACTTCAAAATAAAAGCAACTAATATTCCTAACATGGCCATGTATAGATTTAAAGTTAAACTTATTCACACAAATTGAGTACATATATTTTTTTTGATTGATGAATATATTATATTAACGCTATATAATGTGTGTAATCGTCGTGACTGATACAAGAGGCTTTACTTTGAAAGCGGTAACCAGAGGTTGTTTTCTCCGATTGTTGGAACACAGTCAGTCAAGCTCAACCAGTTTTTCTGATTACACGCTGACGGCTGATTCAATCACACGCTGCACACTTATGCTACAGTCCACTGCGGTTCATCCAAAAATAGATCTGAATGGAAAAGAAAGTTCACTTGTTTCAATGAGGGAACCATGAAAAATGGAGGATACTGAGTGATTCTGCACCAATTAAACCACAACAGCTGTAAAACCATACAAAACACACACACACACACACACACACACACACACACACACACACACACACACACACACACACACACACACAAAAGAAAACAACAGTGGATGGAGTCAAAGTAAAGCGAGGAAAAATAAGAAGACAGCTGTAGAGAGTATCGAATAATCCAGTAATTACTGAGCAATTTATTCCCGTATTAACTTTAAAAGCGGTAGACAGACATGCAGCTCATTCACTTAGAAATACAACAAAAGCGAATGACCGTTTATAGCAAACAGAGAACTCACAAAGACATGAAGATCATGGAGTCATCCTCAGGAGCTGCATAGATACTATATGATCCCTCCGCCAAAACACACACCTATGTGACAAGGAGGAGGACAACATGGTGACTGTCCTCGGGAGAGAGAGAGAGAGAGAGAGAGAGAGAGAGAGAGAGAGAGAGAGAGAGAGAGAGAGAGAGAGAGAGAGAGAGAGAGAGAGAGAGAGAGAGAGAGAGAGAGAGAGAGAGAGAGGTGGGGTGTTACGGAGGCGGAGGAGGAGGAGGAGGAGGAGGAGGAAGAGGAGGAGGAGAGGGGAGGAAGGAGGAGGCTGAGCACCTGCTCCACTGATCCACCCTGGAGAGATGGAGGGATGGAAGATGTGGCCCCAGACTGCTGATCGCTCACAG